>OZ038388.1:44027945-44171976 GCA_964036045.1 Eutreptiella sp. 'Long Island Sound 2002'
GTTGCCGATGGCAGCCACGAAAGCGGGGTTCCGGCCGCACAGAGCGCACCGTGCGCGCACACACACACCACATTACGCCGCCAAATGACGACACCACAAGGAGGAGGAGGAGGAGGAGGAGGAGGAGGAGGAGGAGGAGGAGGAGGAGGAGATGCGGCCAATCATCGCTACCGCTCGGCGGCCCCACCAGCAGAACAGCCCGTGCTAGGGACCCCAAGGGCCTACCCCGTCTTCGGATGCTGGCGCCGTCTCTCTTCTTGTAGTCTCCTCGGCCCAGAGCCCGGTCCCAGCACAGCGACCACAACACAGCGCCCACACAGCACACGGCAGGACACAACACGAGCCGCGACACATCACACCAAAGCGCGCACCACGACCAAACCCACACAGAAACAGGCACCACAACCACAACCAAGACCCACCCCCCCCCCACAACACTCGCTTCACGAGGGACGGGGCCCAATGACGCTATTTACATTCCCCCTCCGAAAAAGGGACCGGCTGGCGCTGGTCCATGGCCCCGCATGCGGTCCCCCCCCCTGCCCTCACTCCCGCTCCGCCAAGATGTCCTGCACGTCCGCCAGCACACGGTGGAGCCGCACGAGGTCACCCCGGCCCAGGCCCTCCGCTGCGGCCCCCGCCTCGGCCGCCGCCCGCAAGTTCATGAGGGCGGCGCTGGTCTTGTCCTCGATCGCCTCCAGCCGCTCGATGTCTTTGATGGAGATGTTCTGATTGGGGCCCTGGAGGGAGGCCCCATCGGCCCCGGCGTCCAGGAACCGGAACGCGTTCACAAACGGGTCAAAGCTGCTGGACCGGAACTTCAGGCGCCAGTCCTTCTGCGTGTACGCCGCGTCCGCCCCCACGACCGGCAATGCCCTGTCCATGAGCTGCGCGGCGTCCCGGAGCCGCGCGGTCACGTCACCGGCGGCCGGGTCGGCCAAGGCACTCGTGATCAGCCCCTGTGCCCTTGTGACGTCGCGCAGAGCGTCGTCCAGCAGGATCGCCTCCTCCGCATCAGCCCGGGGGGCAGGGGTGGCCGCCGCCGCGGCCCCGAACAGCAGCGCCCGGCGGGCGGCGCTTGGCCAGAGATCAACATCGTGGGTCTTGGGCCGGGGCTCGGCCGGCTCACCCGTCACCACCGGCCCCGGTCCGCCCGGTACGCCCGCGCGCGGTACCACAGGGCTCCGCGCGGCGAAGTCGGAATCGCGCGGCGTCGGTGGGGCCGGGACCGTGAGGCGCGCGCGCTGCCGCCACACCAGCAGCGCAATCACTCCGGACGCGACGCAAAACGCCGGCAGGGCCATATGCTCCAGACCAACGGCATCCGGATAGGCCCTCAGTGCGGGCTCTTGGGCGGGGGTGTGCGGCTTTGCAGGCCCCCGGCGCTGGGAGAGGGTGGAGGCGGGAGGAGGCGGGTGTGCACGCCGGGCCAGTGTGATCGGGCGCGCTCTCGGGGCCCCCGCCAGGGGACGCGTGCCGCTGGGCACCGCGGGTTCCGCAATCCAAAAGCGCACATGGGCCACGGATGTGGCCGCGAGCGCGCCAAGCCCCAGGAGGAGTGCGAGGAGCCCGGCGCTCCGCCACAGGCCTGCCCAAGCCAGGCCCCAGTCCGGGGCGCAGCGGGGCTGGGGGTCGCCGGCAAAGGCGTCGCAGAGCATCTGACACAGAGGGAGAGTTGCGGTGGAACTCAGTGCGTGCGCACTCGTACCGTGCGCTGCGGTGGCAACTTTCGCAGGTTCGGTGCGGGGGGCCTGAGAAGCAGGCTCGGTGCAGATGACAGCCCCTGCTTTGTGCAGTAGCCATGCCACCGGTGCCGGTGCCACTGGCAAATGCAAGAGGTGGATTGATGCACAAAGATGCACTAATGGTGCTCCATGCTTGGGCCACTCTGCAATGCTTCTGCTTCGGGGTCCAACATGGCTGAATTTGCGCACAACACACAATGCCCCTTCACGGTTCACCTCCCCTTCACCTTGTTCGTCCAAAGGTACACACTAGTCAATGTATGGCTTCAATGTATGGCCCCTTCATGGTACACCAAAAGTAAGGTACACCAAAAGTAACAAGCCTTGGCATCTTTAGGGGTTCCCTGAAAAACGACCAAAAACAACTCCTTGGTCACCAACCTATCAAGGCTATCCACATGCATGCATCCAATGCCTGGCACACATGATCCTTCTTGTAGTTTGTTGTGTATTTCCGACATCTTTTCATTAGTTGCTTCATTCTCCGTTTCAAAATCTGATGTGTCTAATGGGAGGTATATACTCTGCACTCTTACTCAGGGATTCCGTGCCCATACTCCAGGATATTCAAGGGTAAACAGACCTTTCTTGCTCCCTTCAAATGAGATGCATGTCTAGAAACGGGCCCCAATGATTGCTCTCTTGCCTGTGCCCCTCATACTCACCCCGCAAAGTATGATGGGCTACTCAAGCTGATTCAGTCGCTAGACTTTCTGTCTTGCCCTTGCCTTACCCAAGTACTATCCCTTTCCGCCCTCCTTACTTTGGCTTTGGGCAACTTGGGAAAGGTGTCCCTTCTCTTGATAGCTGTAGGAGTTGCATGATGTCAAGAGGCCTCAACGAAGTTGAGGATGATGCCGGTCCCAAATACATTATCAGCCAACACTTCAAGGGCTGCATGGACCATTCTCCGGACCTTGGACACCCAATGAGTTCTCATCAGTTAACCCCCTTCTATGGGATGGATAGGGGATTGCTTGCACCTTACACTATGCCGGCAACACGAAGCACAACTCAACCCACCTCTTGTAGGTCGACTACTCAGATGACTAACACCGATGGTGTGGGCGACAACGGCGTTGGGGGTGTGAATGGTACTTGCTAGTGAGGTCGCGATGGTTGTCATAGTGTTCATCCCTGTGGTTGTGTTTCTGCTTTTGTTGCAAACTAAGACTCTGGTGTTTGGTCTACTGCCCTTATTAACTTCTCATTTTCTCCTTTCTACCCCTCCATTGTCGTCTTGTGTGTACCTGCCTCCATGGAAAATCCGGTTCCAAATCGTCAAAAAACATTCGCTTGCGAGGTGCTGAGATCTGGATGTGAATTGCAGCTCTGAGCCGATTAAATTAGAATTATAAAACCATGGATTTCTGAGGTTGTATGGGGTGTGTTTCGGGAAATCCTACCGGGAAGTCCCCCACTTCCCAGGTCCATTTTTATAGAAACCCCCATAGTGGTCGCGGGGTGAATGAGGGGTAATTTTGAGTGCTTTAGGCAAGGGAAGGCAGGACCTTTTCAATTTGGGTCCAAACTCGCCGATATGGTGTTTTGATGGGGGGGCTCCTGGAACCAGGAAGTGACTTCCCGCCCTTAATGGACCTAGAAAGTCACTTCCCGTTTGGACTTTACGGTGCTACTTTTCGATCTGAAAGTGACTTCTTGGGGACTTTCTGGGGACTTTCTGGGTCAATTGTGGTCTCACCCAATCTCCCCCCGTTCCCTGCAAATGAGGTGCAGCACGTCTTGATGAGCATCAGTAGTGTCTCACATTCGTGCCCTCTTGGTCTTGGGGAGGCCTCGGCCTTGTTTGGTATCAAAGATTGCCAAACCAAGGTAGAGGGCATGCATATTTACAACATGCTTCAACCCACGTTGATTCAATAGTGGGCATCGTACGGACCACCCTTTGAAGCAATTGCGCAATAGCACCTTAAACCAAGAAATCCTGTGTTCGGTGGGACCGCTACAAAAAAAAAAAAGGAGCGATATTGCTCCAGAAAGAACCCGCTGTGTGCAAGTGTCCAATGTACCCACACCGTGGGTTTCCATCCAAGCATCTCCCAAAGCTGTCCGAGGCGTGTTGCAGCCCTCTTACCCTCTTCTACTTCAGCATCCGTTGCACGGCGCACTATCAAGACGTGGAGTGCGTGAAATCACGTGCCACAAATGTGGGCGGCAATTTTCAGTGCGACTTCTTTGGTCATCATGAATTTTTTGCAGGATGTTGGGCAAGATTGCGTTGGTTGGCGTACATGGTCATGGCCACAATCGTGCTTGCCCCACTGGCCTACCTTCGCGTTGTCGAGCCGCAAAACGTTGAAGAACTTTTCTATAACATAGTTCAACCTCCAAAGTTTTTTTGGATGTTTTTCTGGTCTAGGACTGCCTTTTCAGCACTAGGGCTGAATTTTCCATGAATTTTTGGATATTCTACCTCCCGATTATGATACTTCCCACAAAACTTGTGCAAGCATGACATGCAATACCCCAAGGCACTAACACCATGTTCAATTCAATCTGAAACTGCACTCCATAAGCATCAAGAAATCAGGGTCCGTCATTGAAGTAGTCACGAAAAATTCTTGGATCCTTGCATGGGTCGACGTGACACAAACTGAGTCTATTGAACAAAGAAATGGGAACAATGTGTCAATCATACACCGAAAATGCATTGTAAAATACGAATACATTGACGACCTCGACGCCGCCATCAGAAATTCTGGCGCCCCTTGGTCGTCACCATCAAGATCTGGGATTGGGGGTAAGTCGAAATACTTCATTTCACTGAGTTCTGATTGAAAACCTGAGAAAAACACTGATTTTTGGTCAAAAAGCACCAAAAACGTGTGTCTCCACCCCGATGCGTCGCGTCGCTGACTCAATGCCTTTCGCGTACCATCCATATTATATATGGAGAGCCCCACAGTTATACTACCTTTGGGGCATATACTCTTTTTAAAAACGCGATCACAGAAATTCTATTGCCTTCGGCAAGGCACCTCGAAGAGGGGAGAGGGGCCAAAACATGCTTTACATAGGATATTTGATCATTTTGGATGGTCAAAGTATCAAAAAAATCAGTTTCGGAAATTTCTATTTTTGAGTTGCCGAGGCCTGAAAACTGCATAAGCAGGTTGTGTGCCCTAGACCCCTTGGTACTCCCCCCCCCCCCCCCCGCCACACCCAAATAGGGTGAAAAACACATGAAGAGGGTCCAAAACATGCTTTACATAGGATATTTGATCATTTTGGATGGTCAAAGTATCAAAAAAATCAGTTTGGGAAATTTCTATTTTTGAGTTGCCGAGGCCTGAAAACTGCATAAGCAGGTTGTGTGCCCTAGACCCCTTGGTACTCCCCCCCCCCCCCCCCCGCCACACCCAAATAGGGTGAAAAACACATGAAGAGGGTCCAAAACATGCTTTACATAGGATATTTGATCATTTTGGATGGTCAAAGTATCAAAAAAATCAGTTTCGGAAATTTCTATTTTTGAGTTGCCGAGGCCTGAAAACTGCATAAGCAGGTCGTGTGCCCTAGACCCCTTGGTACTCCCCCCCCCCCCCCCGCCACACCCAAATAGGGTGAAAAACACATGAAGAGGGTCCAAAACATGCTTTACATAGGATATTTGATCATTTTGGATGGTCAAAGTATCAAAAAAATCAGTTTGGGAAATTTCTATTTTTGAGTTGCCGAGGCCTGAAAACTGCGTAAGCAGGTTGTGTGCCCTAGACCCCTTGGTACTCCCCCCCCCCCCCCCCGCCACACCCAAATAGGGTGAAAAACACATGAAGAGGGTCCAAAACATGCTTTACATAGGATATTTGATCATTTTGGATGGTCAAAGTATCAAAAAAATCAGTTTCGGAAATTTCTATTTTTGAGTTGCCGAGGCCTGAAAACTGCATAAGCAGGTCGTGTGCCCTAGACCCCTTGGTACTCCCCCCCCCCCCCGCCACACCCAAATAGGGTGAAAAACACATGAAGAGGGTCCAAAACATGCTTTACATAGGATATTTGATCATTTTGGATGGTCAAAGTATCAAAAAAATCAGTTTCGGAAATTTCTATTTTTGAGTTGCCGAGGCCTGAAAACTGCGTAAGCAGGTTGTGTGCCCTAGACCCCTTTGCCCCCCCCCCCCCCAGCCCCAAATTGGGTGAAAAACACATGAAGAGGGGCCAAAACATGCTTTACATATAGGATATTTGATCATTTTGGATGGTCAAAGTATCAAAAAAATCAATTGCAGAAAATTCCATTTTTGAGTTGCCGAGGCCTGAAAACTGCATAAGCAGGCTGTGTGCCCTAGACCCCTTGGTACCCCCCCCCCCCCCGCCACACCCAAATAGGGTGAAAAACACATGAACAGGGTCCAAAAAATGCTTCACATAGGATATCTGATCATTTTGGATGGTCAAAGTATCAAAAAAATCAGTTTCAGAAATTTCCATTTTTGAGCTGCTGAGGCCGGAAAACTGCGTAAGCAGGTTGTGTGCCCTAGACCCCTTGGTACCCCCCCCACACACCCACACACCCAAATAGGGTGAAAAACACATGAACAGGGTCCAAAACATGCTTCACATAGGATATTTGATCATTTTGGATGGTCAAAGTATCAAAAAAATCAGTTTCGGAAAATTTCCATTTTGAGCTGCCGAGGCCGGAAAACTGCGTAAGCAGGTTGTGTGCCCTAGACCCCCTGGTACCCCCCCCCCCCCCACACCCAAATAGGGTGAAAAACACACCAAGAGGGTCTAAAACATGCTTTACATAGCATATTTCATCATTGTAAGTGGTCACAATATCAAAAAAAATTTGCAAAAATTTTCCATTTTTGACCTGTAGAGGGTGGAAAACTGCTTGAGCAATTTGTGCACACCCCAAATGCCATTGAACCACCTACAAAAAGCAATTTGAAGCTTTTGGGGGGCCCATGGTTCGGGCTAGATGGGCCCAGTGGCCACTACGTGGGCCCCCATGGGTGCTCAAGCACCCGCATTGTCACCAAATGATCACCCAAACCCATCCTAGGGGCAACAGAAGGGTTTTGGAAAAAGTGGAAATGTGAAAAACTTTCAAGTGTCACTAAACAGCCTACGCAACAGCAATTTTGGGGCTTTCGGAGGGCCCATGGCACGGGCTACATAGGCCTAGCAGCCACTACGTGGGTCCCCATGGGTGCTCAAGTACCCGTATTGTCACCAAATGATCACCCAAACCAATCCTAGGGGCAACGGAAGGTAGTCATGAAAAGTCGAATTTCAAAAAACCTTCACGTGCCACTAAACAACCTATCCAGCGTGAAAAACGGCTAAGTCCTCATTGGCGAGGGGCCATATAGGGGGGGGTGCCTGGGGGTACCTGGAGTTGGGACCCGGGACCCCCGCCATGGGTTAGAGGGTCCATATACAAGAAAAAAGTTCTTCAGGACCCAGGTCCAAATACACACACAGCGGCCACAATACACACAGAAGTTTTGCCCCCCCCCCCCCCCCACCCCCCACCCCCCACCCCCCCCCTCAAAAAAGGGTACCCCGGTGCGGGGGGGGTACGGGGGTCAAAATCCAAAAAATCATTGGGGGATCATTTTTGGTCCTAAAATGATGATTTTACAGGGGGTTAGACGTTAGAAACCATACATTGGGGTATGCTACGCGAACGACCCCAAAAAAGGGGGGGTATACGACGCTCGCGCCTGCGCTTGATCTAACAACCTCTCTTCGAGGTGATTCAGGGAAAATGAATTACCCAACCCATTTTGGTCAAAATTGACCCCCGCAGAGCGCCGCGAAAACAGCACGACATATGTGTTATAAACTTGAAAATAATATCCCAATGATTAAAACTGATTAAATCTCTTTAAATCAAAGTCCTGATGAACTGAGAAATGCTGCGCGACGGCGACTTTTGGGGCGCTTCGCCCGCATTTCAGACCAGATTTCAGTGAGAAAAAAACGTGAAAATCACTGAAATCTATGCAAAAAAAAACAGAAAATGAATATGCCAATTGTCTTGATGCACTGTGGCGGCCACTAGAGAGCCACTAGAGGGCCGAATACGGTCGGGGAAGCCCCAGACCAGCTTCATCTTACTCGGGACGGCACATGCCAATGGTACACCCTATCATCAAAGATGAGACACACGGTGGACGATTGAAATCAAAGCGGAGGTCGGTGCCCAGATGAAGACCGACTGTCGATTCGTTCGTATCGCAAGTAGCAGAAAAGAGGACTACCGTGTGAGGGATTCAGGGTCAACATAGGTCAACATGGTGGTGAAAATGCAAGGGTCAATCTCATCAGCCAACCAGCCAAACGCCTGTAGCGCGCGCGCCAGGCAAACGTACCTTGTACACCAGCTGTACTGTAGGGAACCAACCAGCCTTTACGGAACACCCCCCAAAACACTTTCCCCCTCACCATCGCTTGATTTTCAGGGAATCGGTGCGTTCTCCTTGGGCTGCACTTGGACTGCCAAAGCGATAGAATATACTGTGACCCACGGAAATGAGAAAATTTTGGATGCAAAAAAAAAGCTTCTTGCGATACACAATGATGGGACCTTGGTCAGGCGGACGCAACGGAGATTCGGCGCAATCTGATTTAGGCTACGGTGCATGTTCATGTGGCTAGGGTAGGGAATAAAGCCACGGTTGTGGCGGTCCGAAAACCAAGCAAGCCTGAGCATGACGGACCATGAGGGGACGGCTGGTGATACTTACTTGGCAAACTTAGAAAAAAGCATTCAAAATGATGTTTATTGAAGCTGATAAAATGATGCAGGATTGAAATCACGTTTCTTTGCAAGGGCAAAATCAAACATCCAATCCAAGTGCCCAGAGTGGTATCTCATGTCGCACAGATGGGGAAAACACCGGACCCTCTGCACATCAGCGTCACAAGAATCAGAACCAATATTCAAGAAAGGCCTCCAGAAGTCTCCTTTGGGCTTAAAAACGGCCTCATACAAGAGCGCTTTTATAAAGGGAACAGATTGGGAGCCCAGCAAACAGTCGGTAGGCCAATTAAATAGTCGGTGGGTCAGGCAAAAGGTCGGTGGGCCAAGCAAACAGTCGGTGGGCCAATCAAACAGTCGGTGGGCCAAGCAAACAGTCGGTGGGCCAAGCAAACAGTCGGTGGGCCAATTAAACAGTCGGTGGGCCAAGCAAACAGTCGGTGGGCCAAGCAAACAGTCGGTGGGCCAATTAAACAGTCGGTGGGCCAAGCAAACAGTCGGTAGGTCAGGCAAAGGGTCGGTGGGCCAAGCAAACAGTCGGTGGGCCAAGCAAACAGTCGGTGGGCCAAGCAAACAGTCGGTGGGCCAATTAAACAGTCGGTGGGCCAAGCAAACAGTCGGTGGGCCAAGCAAACAGTCGGTGGGCCAATTAAACAGTCGGTAGGTCAGGCAAAAGGTCGGTGGGCCAATCAAACAGTCGGTGGGCCAAGCAAACAGTCGGTGGGCCAAGCAAACAGTCGGTGGGCCAATTAAACAGTCGGTAGGTCAGGCAAAAGGTCGGTGGGCCAAGCAAACAGTCGGTGGGCCAATCAAACAGTCGGTGGGCCAAGCAAACACTCGGTAGGTCAGGCAAAGGGTCGGTGGGCCAAGCAAACAGTTGGTGGGCCAAGCAAACAATTGCGAGGTCAAGCAAGCAGTCGGTCACCCAGGAATACCATGTCGTTTAGCCATAAATCTGCACAAACCGCTAGGTCCAACTGATCTGCAGCAGACCATATGTCCGTGTCGGAGCTCCGACCCAGGGCCTCATCCAACACACCACCGGATCCTATCCTGTTTGGCCCCCGCCACTGCAATTCCGCAACTGTCTCATGTCTGTCATTTGGGCTAGGGTGATTTTTCCCAAGAAAAAAGGAAAAAAAGAGAAACCATGTGCTTTTTGAAACGTCCTGCGGTCTTGCTCAGGTCACAGCGAATCATGCATAGGTTCCACTGAAAGAGGACTGCACACCACTACTACACACAATCCAGGGGCGCGAACGGCGGGAACGCAGCCGGGTGGTGGCGCTTGGCGTCCTTCAGCATGGCCTCCATGTCATCAGGGACAGTGATGCACTGCTGCGCCTGGGCAGGCGGAGGCAAATTGGCACAGGAGCGATGCTGGGCCCGGCGCATGGAGCAGACAACGCCTGAAAATGAGGACAGGGGGTTCCCAATAAATGTGTGCGCATCACGCATTGCCATCATATCCAGCACAATGATCTCCCCCACCGTCAGCTTGTCCTCGGGGGTCTTGGAATTCTTGAAACTGCGGAATGGCAGAGAGTGTGGGCCTGGGGCTTGTGGAAAGACGAGTGAGGGGCATCTTGGGTATCTGGTAAGATCGAGCACCGTTTGGGGTTGGGGTGAGGGTCTGGCCCGGGGGGGCGACTACCAACGGTCCTGTTGCGACACCCCCCCCCCAGCTATCTGTGAAAACCTGGGGGGGGGGGGCGGGGGGGGGCTGGGGGTAGTTGTGGGGGGGGGTCGGCTGGGGGATGTAGGGGGGGGATTTCAGCCGCGGGGGGGGGGGGTCCCAAGGTGGGGGGGCTTGCGCGTGACCCACTACTACCACAGGCATACCTCCAGGAGGGATGTGTGTCTGCGGGTTTGGGGGTACGGAGGTATGCATGCGATAATAGCGCTTTCTCGTCATTGCCGAGAAAGAAAGTCTTAAGGGTCACTGTGTTGCCCCCCTCCCGCCTTCCCCCTTCCCCCTCCCCCTTTGTTCCCCCGCACCCACCGGTTAGTTTGTGAGAAAAATCCTGAGGCTTGGTTAGAGTTGGGGGTTACAAGAAAAAATGGTTGGACTTCTGCTGAGAGGTCAAAAAGGCGTGGATTGCGAGTCCCCAACCCAACTCAAGGGGCCACGCAACAAAGCGTGCATTGAGCGTCCCTAACCCCAACTCAAGGGGCCACGCAACAAAGCGTGCATTGAGAGTCCCTAACCCCAACTCAAGGGGCCACACAACAAAGCGTGCATTGAGAGTTCCCAACCCCAACTCAAGGGGCCACAAAACAAAGCGTGCATTGAGAGTCCCTAACCCCAACTCAAGGGGCCACGCAACAAAGCGTGCATTGAGAGTCCCTAACCCCAACTCAAGGGGCCTCACAACAAAGCGTGCATTGAGAGCCCCTAACCCCAACTCAAGGGGCCACGCAACAAAGCGTGGATTGCGCGTCCTCAACCCCAACTCAAGGGGCCACGCAACAAAGCGTGGATTGAGAGTCCCCAACCCCAACTCAAGGGGCCGCGCAACAATTCGTGCATTGAGAGTCCCCAACCCCAACTCAAGGGGCCGCGCAACAAAGCGTGGATTGCGCGTCCTCAACCCCAACTCAAGGGGCCACGCAACAAAGCGTGCATTGAGAGTCCCTAACCCCAACTCAAGGGGCCACACAACAAAGCGTGCATTGAGAGTCCCCAACCCCAACTCAAGGGGCCGCGCAACAAAGCGTGGATTGCGCGTCCTCAACCCCAACTCAAGGGGCCACGCAACAAAGCGTGCATTGAGAGTCCCTAACCCCAACTCAAGGGGCCACACAACAAAGCGTGCATTGAGAGTCCCCAACCCCAACTCAAGGGGCCGCGCAACAATTCGTGCATTGAGAGTCCCTAACCCCAACTCAAGGGGCCACACAACAAAGCGTGCATTGCGAGTCCCTAACCTCAACTCAAGGGGCCACGCAACAAAGCGTGCATTGCAATACCCTAACCCCAACTCAAGGGGCCACACAACAAAGCGTGCATTGAGAGTCCCTAACCCCAACTCAAGGTGCCACACAACAAAGCGTGGATTGAGAGTCCCTAACCCCAACTCAAGGGGCCACACAACAAAGCGTGCATTGAGAGTCCCTAACCCCAACTCAAGGGGCCACACAACAAAGCGTGGATTGAGAGTCCCCAACCCAACTCAAGGGGCCACACAACAAAGCGTGGATTGAGAGTCCCTAACCCCAACTCAAGAGGCAACACAACAAAGCGTGCATTGAGAGTCCCTAACCCCAACTCAAGGGGCCACACAACAAAGCGTGCATTGAGAGTCCCTAACCCCAACTCAAGGGGCGACACAACAAAGCGTGCATTGCGAGTCCCCAACCCAACTCAAGGGGCCACGCAACAAAGCGTGCATTGAGAGTCCCTAACCCCAACTCAAGGGGCCACGCAACAAAGCGTGCATTGAGAGTCCCTAACCTCAACTCAAGGGGCCACGCAACAAAGCGTGCATTGAGAGCCCCTAACCCCAACTCAAGGGGCCGCGCAACAAAGCGTGGATTGTGAGTCCCTAACCCCAACTCAAGGGGCCACACAACAAAGCGTGCATTGAGAGCCCCTAACCCCAACTCAAGGGGCCACATAACAAAGCGTGCATTGAGAGTCCCTAACCCCAACTCAAGGGGCCACGCAACAAAGCGTGCATTGAGAGTCCCTAACCCCAACTCAAGGGGCCACACAACAAAGCGTGGATTGAGAGTCCCTAATCCCAACTCAAGGGGCCACACAACAAAGCGTGCATTGAGAGTCCCTAACCCCAACTCAAGGGGCCACACAACAAAGCGTGCATTGCGAGTCCCTAACCTCAACTCAAGGGGCCACACAACAAAGCGTGCATTGAGAGTCCCTAACCCCAACTCAAGGGGCCACGCAACAAAGCGTGCATTGAGAGTCCCTAACCTCAACTCAAGGGGCCACGCAACAAAGCGTGCATTGAGAGCCCCTAACCCCAACTCAAGGGGCCGCGCAACAAAGCGTGGATTGTGAGTCCCTAACCCCAACTCAAGGGGCCACACAACAAAGCGTGCATTGAGAGCCCCTAACCCCAACTCAAGGGGCCACATAACAAAGCGTGCATTGAGAGTCCCTAACCCCAACTCAAGGGGCCACGCAACAAAGCGTGCATTGAGAGTCCCTAACCCCAACTCAAGGGGCCACACAACAAAGCGTGGATTGAGAGTCCCTAATCCCAACTCAAGGGGCCACACAACAAAGCGTGCATTGAGAGTCCCTAACCCCAACTCAAGGGGCCACACAACAAAGCGTGCATTGCGAGTCCCTAACCTCAACTCAAGGGGCCACACAACAAAGCGTGCATTGAGAGTCCCTAACCCCAACTCAAGGGGCCACACAACAAAGCGTGCATTGCGAGTCCCTAACCTCAACTCAAGGGGCCACACAACAAAGCGTGCATTGAGAGTCCCTAACCCCAACTCAAGGGGCCACGCAACAAAGCGTGCATTGAGAGTCCCTAACCTCAACTCAAGGGGCCACGCAACAAAGCGTGCATTGAGAGCCCCTAACCCCAACTCAAGGGGCCGCGCAACAAAGCGTGGATTGTGAGTCCCTAACCCCAACTCAAGGGGCCACACAACAAAGCGTGCATTGAGAGCCCCTAACCCCAACTCAAGGGGCCACATAACAAAGCGTGCATTGAGAGTCCCTAACCCCAACTCAAGGGGCCACGCAACAAAGCGTGCATTGAGAGTCCCTAACCTCAACTCAAGGGGCCACGCAACAAAGCGTGCATTGAGAGCCCCTAACCCCAACTCAAGGGGCCGCGCAACAAAGCGTGGATTGTGAGTCCCTAACCCCAACTCAAGGGGCCACACAACAAAGCGTGCATTGAGAGCCCCTAACCCCAACTCAAGGGGCCACATAACAAAGCGTGCATTGAGAGTCCCTAACCCCAACTCAAGGGGCCACGCAACAAAGCGTGCATTGAGAGTCCCTAACCCCAACTCAAGGGGCCACACAACAAAGCGTGGATTGAGAGTCCCTAATCCCAACTCAAGGGGCCACACAACAAAGCGTGCATTGAGAGTCCCTAACCCCAACTCAAGGGGCCACACAACAAAGCGTGCATTGCGAGTCCCTAACCTCAACTCAAGGGGCCACACAACAAAGCGTGCATTGAGAGTCCCTAACCCCAACTCAAGGGGCCACACAACAAAGCGTGCATTGAGAGTCCCTAACCCCAACTCAAGGGGCCACACAACAAAGCGTGCATTGAGAGTCCCTAACCCCAACTCAAGGGGCCACACAACAAAGCGTGCATTGAGAGTCCCTAACCCCAACTCAAGGGGCCACACAACAAAGCGTGGATTGAGAGTCCCTAACCCCAACTCAAGGGGCCACACAACAAAGCGTGCATTGAGAGTCCCTAACCCCAACTCAAGGGGCCACACAACAAAGCGTGCATTGAGAGCCCCTAACCCCAACTCAAGGGGCCAAACAACAAAGCGTGGATTGAGAGTCCCTAACCCCAACTCAAGGGGCCACACAACAGAGCGTGCATTGCGAGTCCCTAACCTCAAATCAAGGGGCCGCGCAACAAAGCGTGCATTGAGAGTCCCTAACCCCAACTCAAGGGGCCACACAACAAAGCGTGGATTGAGAGTCCCTAACCCCAACTCAAGGGGCCACGCAACAAAGCGTGCATTGAGAGTCCCTAACCCCAACTCAAGGGGCCAAACAACAAAGCGTGGATTGAGAGTCCCTAACCCCAACTCAAGGGGCCACACAACAGAGCGTGCATTGCGAGTCCCTAACCTCAAATCAAGGGGCCGCGCAACAAAGCGTGCATTGAGAGTCCCTAACCCCAACTCAAGGTGCCACACAACAAAGCGTGCATTGAGAGTCCCTAACCCCAACTCAAGGGGCCACGCAACAAAGCGTGCATTGAGAGCCCCTAACCCCAACTCAAGGGGCCACGCAACAAAGCGTGAATTGAGAGTCCCTAACCCCAACTCAAGGGGCCACACAACAAAGCATGCATTGAGAGTCCCTAACCCCAACTCAAGGGGCCACACAACAAAGCGTGCATTGAGAGCCCCTAACCCCAACTCAAGGGGCCACACAACAAAGCGTGCATTGCAAGACCCTAACCCCAACTCAAGGGGCCACGCAACAAAGCGTGCATTGAGAGTCCCTAACCCCAACTCAAGGGGCCACACAACAAAGCGTGCATTGAGAGTCCCTAACCCCAACTCAAGGGGCCACACAACAAAGCGTGCATTGAGAGTCCCTAACCCCAACTCAAGGGGCCACACAACAAAGCGTGGATTGCGAGTCCCTAACCTCAACTCAAGGGGCCACACAACAAAGCGTGCATTGAGAGTCCCTAACCCCAACTCAAGGGGCCACACAACAAAGCGTGCATTGAGAGTCCCTAACCCCAACTCAAGGAGCCACACAACAAAGCGTGCATTGAGAGTCCGTAACCCCAACTCAAGGGGCCACACAACAAAGCGTGCATTGAGAGCCCGTAACCCCAACTCAAGGGGCCACACAACAAAGCGTGCATTGAGAGTCCCTAACCCCAACTCAAGGGGCCACACAACAAAGCGTGCATTGAGAGTCCCTAACCCCAACTCAAGGGGCCACACAACAAAGCGTGGATTGAGAGTCCCTAACCCCAACTCAAGGGGCCACACAACAAAGCGTGCATTGAGAGTCCCTAACCCCAACTCAAGGGGCCACACAACAAAGCGTGCATTGAGAGTCCCTAACCCCAACTCAAGGGGCCACACAACAAAGCGTGCATTGAGAGTCCCTAACCCCAACTCAAGGGGCCACACAACAAAGCGTGCATTGAGAGTCCCTAACCCCAACTCAAGGGGCCACACAACAAAGCGTGCATTGAGAGTCCCTAACCCCAACTCAAGGGGCCACACAACAAAGCGTGCATTGAGAGTCCCTAACCCCAACTCAAGGGGCCACACAACAAAGCGTGGATTGAGAGTCCCTAACCTCAACTCAAGGGGCCACACAACAAAGCGTGCATTGAGAGTCCCTAACCCCAACTCAAGGGGCCACACAACAAAGCGTGGATTGAGAGTCCCTAACCCCAACTCAAGGGGCCACACAACAAAGCGTGGATTGCGCGTCCTCAACCCCAACTCAAGGGGCCACGCAACAAAGCGTGGGAAAGAGAAACAAGAAAGAAAGAAAGAACACAGTACCGCGTTCGTCCCTAAAAGAATTTGGCGTTGCACTTGGGCCGGGGTTTCGCTCCGAATGCAGGATCTTCACTTTGCAACAAACGACATTTGTATAGCAGCCCGTCTTGCTAATCCTCCGCTGGAAAGCACTTCGCAACAAACGACATTTGTATAGCGCCTCGTCTTGCTAATCTGGCGCTGAAAAGCACTGATGGTTTGATGAAAAAGAAACATACACAAAAAAAGGGGGCGCTGTTGGCGCCATGCCCCAAACCCACTATCTCTCAAAACCCGGGGGGGGGCTGGGGGGTGTCGCATACAAGGACTGGGCCCAACCGCCCCCCCGGGGGGTCCGGGTCATAGCCGCAGGAAATATGCGACCCCTTCCCCGACTTCTACAAACACTTTGCTTGCTCGACAAGGCCCTTTGGTGCAAAAGGCTTCATCGGCTCACGGGGCAATTCCTATGTTCCAAACAGTACGGGGGGCCAAAGGCTGACTGGGCGGGAAGGAGGAGGGGGAAGAGAAGGAACTGTGACTGTCAGTCACTACGCCCGACCAAGGGAGCTCCTCCGTTTGCAGGTCCCAACGCCGTCTCCCGTAATCTGCACCTCAGAGCTTTTTCTGGGGACTCTTGTGATGGAGGGGGGCAGACCAGTGTTGATGACCGTCCCACACTCACCCCGAGAGCACGAACTCTATGCACAAGCGGCTGCTTCTGCACTTCCAGCGGTACACAGACGGGAGGGGGGGGGGTAGCGGGGGGGGATTTGGCACCAATGAATTCAATTTCCGGGGAGGGACTCACTGTGGGAAACTTGGCGGCGGGTCCCAGAAACAGCGTTGAAACAGCGGTGGTACATGTCGCCGAAGGTCCCAGTCCTACGCACACCTCGGGTGCCGCTCTCTATGCAGGGGAGACCCAACAACCACACGGCCAGTGAGGGTCAAATGGGTCTCAAGTCCTGACAGGCGGTTGAACTTCGGCAGTGGAATGTGGTTTGCATCCCTGGCAACAGTACCTGCCGAACGTCGCCGGAAAGCAGGGGCCTGGCTGCCTAGAAATTTTGCTAACTGTGCGTGGTCACTTGGGGGGCCAATGAGAGAAAACCAAGCGTCCCACGCGAAACGGACCCTGCGCCAGCCCCCCTGCAATCAGTATGAAACAATTTTTGCATCCACCCTGGACCCGCCAACAGCACAGAAAAATAGGGGAACATGCCACGGTGTTGTTCCTTTCGCCCCTCGCATCTCCAGGGCATCTCCCCTGCCTGCGGAGGGCCATTGATGCCTGCTTTGGTGCAGCTCGTCGCATTGGAAGGTCTGCAGTGTGGATACAGCTCATAGTCCGACTCGTCAGATCTCATGGATGGGTGAAGCAGTGATAGACAATGTATGGAGGGTGCCAGGCCCGGTGTTGCTGCAGGCTCTTGCGCCCACATGTCTCGACTGCTGTACCTCAGACTTTTTAACTCGTACGCTTGGGGCTGCTTTCAAGAGTATCTACCCTGTGCTCAAGGACAGGCTGTCATGATGCGTCTTCACTATGTTTCGTCGCATGCAATCTGAACTGCACGCCATCTGAACACATCTGAACATGTGTAGAATTCAACACATTGCAGAACCTAGGCTGCCAAATTCATTGAAAAGGTACAGCTGGGAGCATGACACGGCAGGATTCCATGGAGTTTTGAGCTACATGACCCCCAGCGGAAAAAGAATGCTAATTGTAGGAACAGGTGTATGGAATCACCTGAAATCAGAGGTTAGCCAATCAATTGAGTGGACTGAGGTTAACCCGCCTTCGCCTTAGTGGCCAGGTCATCAAGAGGGAGATCATCAGGACGTACATACTGAGGAACCTCCACTGCTTCGTCCTCCCCCACATCACCAACTTCAGAGTCGGTCATTGGGTTGTGTTCAACATGGTCATTGTCACTGTCACACTCACTGATACTGCCAGCATAGTCTGAGGCAACTGTGGCTGCCTCATAGCAATCATCCACAATTGCCTCCTCCTCATCTCCAGCAGCCACAACATCATCAAACCAAAAAGAGAGGTCATGAACATTTAACTCTGCCATAATTCTGAAAACAGAGAGGCTGGGGCTGGGAACACTGCACAGGGGGCTCTTCCAAATAAGGACACCAAAAAAAATGAGAACACACTCATGCTCTTCTCCGGGGGAGGTATGAGGAAACAAAACGGCTGTTCCACAGAGGGAAAGGAGCACGTGTAAGTGTTGGAAAAAGGCAGCGGTATTAACCCCCACACATCAAACGGCGGGCAGTTGGGATAATTCAGGTGGGCCACACACTTGAAATAACAGCAACCATCCAGAAGCCTCCAGGAAATGATAGCAACCATCCAAGAACGGGCTGGACGCGTTCTTGTTTTGGACATACTACTAAAAACGTGCGTGTGTGTTCTCATTTTGACTGCGTGTTCTCATTTGGGGGGGGGGATTAGTGGTGAACCATAATTCATCCGGCAGTGGCAGTAATTGAACAGTGAGTGCATGAGGTCTCCATGGAGTGTACCATCTTAGGACCATGATGTATTGCCTCTGGACCCAATCCTGGGACCTGATTCCAAGAGTACTGTTGCCCTCCGACCATCTAAAAACATAGATTCTGCACCCTGACAGCCAGGCAATGATGCAGAGCAGGACCTTATGCCGCCGGCGGCTTGAAGCGCGGCCAACGCCGTTAGATTCTTGTTATCCCCGCTGTAGAAGAAGCTGTCGGACTTGTTCTGGCGAAAGCACTGCACATAACTCGGGGTTGCCGTACACTCCTGTCGAAGAAGGAGTGGCTACGTGGCCTGCATCTTTGCCGCAACCCGTCCACCGAAGCTACTCATGCACCGATCAGAGATGCCTTACGCACAGGAATGTTCAGAAGGACCCCCATCTGTTGAACGCCTGGCCCCAGTAAACCCAACGCACATACACAAGCGCCGTGCAGGACAGGGGACGAGCCATGGCGACATTCCGGAAACGGGAACGGATTCTTCTGAGCCCTGCACCCCAACATCGATCCAATTTAGTCAATGCACACAAAAGGGCCCTGAAGGGAACAAATGAGGTCCCCACATCTGAGTTGGGGCTGTTCTGGGCTCTGTGTAATGGGGTCACTCGGCCCCATGTGGGCAAAATGGCATTAGTGGTCTCAAACCATCCCAACAGGTTCAGAAGATTCCCTGGTTGCAGATTCAAGCGAGTGCCGATTGTAATTCATCTGTACTTTGTGATAAATATGCCTTGAGTCCGCACTCTCCAGCCCAACGGCCCCTCCTATTGCGTATTTAAGATCCGCTGCTGGTCCAGAGTCTGCCGGCCATGAACTACGAGAATTTCCTCATCCTTTTTCCATTGATGCATGGACTTCCATTGTGCCATCTGTTCATGGAACAGGAGCTATTGCTAAATCTGTCGTAAAACAGCGTACAAACACAAAGTGAACTTCGCCCTACCTCATACCTCTCCAGTCGGCCTCCATGTGAGCTGACGGATTTGTGAATACCACCAAGAGAATACCTGCACAGGACAGATGCATGTGCGGTACAATGCATGTAAAACTAGGCACAATCTACCGGGGGGGGGGGATTGTACGTGGACTTTTTCGCGGGGGAGAATACTGCATGGGGAAATTTTCGCACCACCCCTCAAAAAGCACGGGGAAATTTTCGCACCACCAAAATCCTCAATGCAATGGTCCAATGTAGTGACAGCAGGGATAGGGATCCTGGGATTGCGATCCGTGGACAAACAGGCACACAGGACAGCGAAGTAGTCTGGAAGCATTTACGGGATAGAATGGCTCATGGCAGTCCAACTTGCATGTGCAGGTTCTAGGAGCGCCGTCGCTTACGGGCTGCAACAAAATCGGTGGGGGTTGGCTTTGGAACCACACCCAATGCACGGCGCTTTTTATGCTCAGCCAAAATGCGCAAGCTGTGTCCTTCAAGGACATTCGCATCCTTCAAGGCCTTTGCGGTAATCAGTGACAGCTCTGTCATGGTAGTAAATCCAGCAGCAGCCAACGACGATGCAAACTGTTGGTACCCAAGGTTTTAAAAAAAAAAAATCACGCTGGAATCTGCAGTCACGTTGGCAGTGGGGGGGGGGCAACTTTGCGTCGCTTTTTGGACCTTTCTGTGTTCTTACGTGATTTACGCCGACGCTTGCTAGTACTTTCGCTACCACTAGTGCTACTGCTGCTACTGGTGTTGCTGCTGCTGCTGTTGCTGGTGAGGCTGCTGTCACTTGTGCTGCCATCTGCATCAGCATCAGCAGGCGTGTCTCCTCCCCAGGTTTTGAGAGTAGAAGAGCAGGAGAGGGGAAGGAGGGACCGGCAATTACCTCACAACCCGTTGCCGAAGGGTGGTACTCAGGTGACTGACGGAGAATTTTGCATGGGGAAAATTTCGCACCACCCCTCAGAAAATGTGGGGAAATTTTCGCACCAATTTGAAGTACGAAGTTTTCCCCGCGAAATAAACCCCCTGTGGATCCCCCCCCCCCCCCCCGGGTATCAGGCCTTGGAAGTCTCCCACCCCGGAGTCTCCAAGTCTTTTTTGGGCCACGGAAAAATGGGGAAAATGGGGGAAATGGGGGAAAACGGGGGAAAATGGAGGAAAATGGGGGGAAATGGGGGAAAACGGGGGGGAAATGGGGGGAAATGCGGGGGTATGGGATGCCAGAGCACGCTTGCTCGCCACTGCTACTTCTTTGACCACACACATGATTGCAACACAAGCATTCGGTAGGCGGTGCATTCAAAGCGAAGAATCGTTTTGGCGTCTCGTGTACCACACACAATTCGTACTTGCTCATGGTGGTGGAACTACACCATTGAAACAAAAAGAGACATAGGCCTTGTGTGTTCCCTCCGCCATACTCTGTTGCTTGTCGGAATGAACACGTTTCCAAACTGAAAACGAGCATTTTACGTCACAAGAAGTGTGGGGAATGGCCAGGATCGACGTTTGCAAACTTGGGTTCACGGGCCCCACTATACTTGGCTGTCAGATGCATCCCCAAAGTAGAAGCCTTTTTCCATTCGCCCTTCAGCTTCTTCGAGGATTGAGCATCCGACAGCCAGCCACGTTTGACCACCTCTTGTTTCATCATGTTTGCAAAGGCGGAACACAAGAATACTGCACAGAACTTGGGACGGCAGTATAAAGTATCACCAAGACCGGTACCAATGCCGGCGATAGACTCTGACCCCGCCCTCCAAGAGAGCCATGGCTGCCCGCCTGCAACGCGGACGCAGTCCCAGCACATAGCGGTCAACAGACGAGACTGACACAACGCAAGAACCCGGGAATGAATCGGTCCCCCTCTCAGCACGTCAGACTGCCGCCACATGAGGCGGTGATCATGCTGGACCCAACCACACGCAACCATTTAACCCGAGAAGGGCGGGGTGCAGGTGCAACCCCCCCCCAAACAAAACTAGACATGGCTGGGGTCCGGTGGGCGGATGGCCGATCCCAGAAGAGGAGCGGCTGCCGTGGGTGGGTGGGCGGAAAAAGACAGGAAAGCTGCCTAAGAAAGGAGGTGCAAACAAAAGTTGAAACGAGGTTCAACTAGTGTTTGCAAAGGCGGAACACAAGAATACTGCACAGAACTTGGGTATTCATTCGCTGCCGTAACCCCTCCTGCCTCCCCCCCCAATCCCCAGCCATGCCCTGGAGCCATCGGGTACCCCCTGGGTCTACCGCCACCGGGGCACCTGAAGGGTGGATGCTGAGTCCTAAATACGAGAAGAGGCATAAAACTCCCCATGGGCCTTAGGGCCGGCACAGTAGGCACAAAAAGACCCACAGATGGCGATGACTACACATAGGCCACCGCATTGCAGTTGCCATCCCTAGCACGACAGCTAAGTGCTGCCAGCGCAGCGTTTGCAAAACACAGGCAGGGCTGTGCCGGGGCACCCGGCCGCTCTGCAGCCGAACGGCCACGGCGCCGGGCGCCACCCGGCAGCTCCACGCTTGCACTGCCACCAGGATGCGGGCCTGGGGCCAGACGAACTGCACGCAAATCCCACTTACTAACCTCGGCCTAACAAGACCGGGCCGGGGCCATACATATACCACGACAACCACGAATTCAGGACGGCATCAGCTGAAGCATCCCAAGAGTCGTCAAAGACAGTGCCCCATTGTCCATCGTGCAGCACTCTCACATAACCTGACAATGCATCAAAACCTCCTCAGGCCAGGATGGCAACGAAGGAATGGGCATGGATCCGCTGAGGCTCGCCCAAGTAGATGATCCCATCCCCACGGAAGACAGCGTCCTCGAGGCCATCTGCAAGGCCATGCTCAAAGGCTTCGCTGGAGGCGCCGTCAGCGGCATCGTCATCCGCGGGGCACCCTCAGCGTCTTCACCCACTGCCTCCTCAAGGGCAACCTCAGCATCATCCTCTGCTCCATCCGCACCCGCGACCTCAGTGGCATCCTCGGGAGTATCTTCAGCATCAACGCCTGCCCCATCTACAAGTGCAAGCTCAGAGGCATCACTCGAGACCTTGTTAGTGGTATCGTCATTCACAGCCCTAAAGGCACCCCCAGCAGCGTCATCAGTGGCCTCCCCAGGAGTGTCCTCAGCATCCTCTCGGCGCCGTCTGCAAGGGCATGCTCAGAGGCATCTCTTGAGGAATCTTCAGTGGCATCGTCAACCGCAGCTTTGGGGGTGTCCCCAGAGGCCTCATCAGTGGCATTCCAGGGGGTACCCCCAGCGTTATCCTCATTGCCTTCCGCAATGGCGTCATTAAAGGCTTCCTCGGGAGTCCGCATCATCCTCTGTGCCGTTTGCAAGAGCATGGTCAGAGGCATCTCTCGAGGTACGGTCAGCAGCATTGCCACGCGCTGCCTTGGGGGCATTCTCGGCGTCCTCGGCAGGGGCATGCTCATGGGCACCTGCCCAGGCGTTGTCAGTGGTACTTTGCTGCCCCCATGCCCGTTGGCGTTGAAGCCGTACTTCTGGGCCGTGGCTTTGAGCTCGCAGCCTGCCCTAAGGCCCATGGTGGGGAGTCATATGTCCCCCTAAAAAGACAGAAAAACTGCCTAAGAAAGGAGGTGCAAACAAAAGTTGAAACGAGGTTCAACTAGTGAACAACACACCCTCATGAGGCCAAAAAGCCTCAGGGTCCATTTGTGTGAAAAATCTGAAGTAGAGGTGGAGTGGTACAAAAGAACCAAAAACAAAACCAATGGACAACATTATCATAATTGCTGGAAAAACGGATGGAAAAATGGATGAAAAACGGCACATTCGGAGAAAAACGGTGGAAAAATGGTCGGAAAAATGGCGAAAAACGGGACTTTTCTTTACAAAAATTCGGTCTCCGGTCTCCGGAGTGGAAAAATGGGGGAAAATTGAGGTCTCCGGTGGTCTCCGGAAAATTGGAGACTTCATAGGGTTGCAGTATGTACATGATGACGCAAATTGCTCATGTGCCTGACATAAACAGAAAGGTACAGAGGCTCTAATTGATAGGATCAAACAAGAGGGGTGAGAGTTCAAAAGGGGGGACTTGCAATGTATAATTTCCTACCACGAAAACTAAAGAGAGTGCACATGCACGAGCCCACAATCACCGCTTCACACATTTGCCAACAGGCGATTAGTGATCCGGCGTTCCCTTGCAGGTTCAATGAAGAAGGACGATGGCGGACGAAGGCATTAACACAAGACGGGGTCTGTTGGCTTGGGACCCTTGATCCTATGACCTGACCGTTTCTTGCAAAAACACACAAAAGAGGCGTCTTTGGTTCAGCCGCCGACACCTCATAAATTGCCACGCATCAGCCTCGCCTGGAACCTTTGTGTTCACTCCCCATCCACAGCTTATCCCGTCCGAAGCCCCTTTTGGTTGCCCAAGGCAAGTGGATCCTGGCCTGGCCTGGGCCTGGGCTGGGCACGTCTATCTGATCTGTGGCCTCATCATGGCCTATCTGCCATCGCCATGAACTCCCCCATCCCAACCCAACATGGTTTGAGCACAGGTTGCCCACGCTAGCGCCTGAATCACTTTGCGGGGATTGATGATCTGTTCCGGCGTCCTTGTTTCACGGGCAGTGTGCAACGCTACACATCGTCCCAGATCGACACTCAAATTCTCTGCTAGCCTCAAACTGCACATTTTCCACAGAGGGGACCTCCGCAGCCGAAGACCTGACTACATGAAGCTGGGATCCCCCCGGAAATCCATCAGCACCTCCACAACAAGGGTTTTTTGTGATGAGGGGGGGGGGGTTAAATCTTGGAGGAGGCAGGCACCTTTTCAGGGCAGGCACTGCTTTTGTCCTACCCCTATCAGGGGGGGGGGGGGGGTTCCAGTCCAGGAGGCAGGCACCCACTCATCGCTTGGTCCACAGTACCTACCCATATCACACAATGCATCAAATCGAGAACGGTTCACCACTGATTGCTGATGACATGTATGGTACTCACTCACTGTTGCTGGAGTCCCAGCAGTCGGAAATTGAGGAGGAATCGCCACTAGACTCTCCCTCACACGGAACTACATCCCTCTTCCTTTTAGCTCCAAGCCCTTCTTGTGTTGTCTTGAGTAGTGGGAAGCATACGCTGGGGACTTCGGATGCTCACACATGGCATTGGGGTGGTCATCAACCCTCATACCACATTTGCAAAGTACTTTCATGATGAGCTGTGGAAAAATGGAGAACACAGTCCCAGCAGTTCTGCCCGACCTGGGTATTGAACAAACGACCTTCCAGATGCACACCCAGCAGGATCAAACTCGGGCACCAGCGGTCTCTGACATACTACTGCTCAGGGATGGCATACAAACTTTGGTCCAAAAAAAAGTGCCGAAAAAGTCCGAACCCAGTCTCGGCCCATCCCCGAAGGAATGTTGTGTTGACTATTGCACGTGGGCACAAGACGCGGCCAGCACAAAAGCGCAGAAAGAAATTGGCACGTCAGTAGCCTAAAAGACCATAGGTACCTTTCTGTCATCCCCCCCCTATCCCCCCCATCCCCCGATTAGTGATTCCACTACGGGCACCCAGAATTTCAAAAAAGGCAGGCAGGCAGGCAGGCAGGCAGGCAGGCAGGCAGGCCCCCCCCCTCTGGGGGAGGGTATCCGAGCCACCAAAAAAAGGCCTGCTCCACAATCGCACACCTTCATTTTGTTATGGCAATACTCCACGGCGTCCACTTCGGCCTTAGTGAAGCGCAAATGTGCAGCAACATAAAGCGCTGGCAGACTGGACTTCAGACGCTGCAAATATTTGGCAACTCGAGCAGAAGGCTCAAGCCATTTGAAGAACGAGGCATCGTCTGCACAGTCTTTTGAATTGCCCTCTTTGCCAGAAAAGGAAAAGCCTGAAACGGAACGCAAGCTTGTGCAGGAGTGAGGGAAACAGTGTTTTGCAACGGAGGTTGCCATGTGTATCGTTTGTGCACCGGAGGGTGCTACTTTCCGTTTGTGCACATCAGGCTAATGCGGCAACGGAGGTGCACAAGGGCGAAAGAGACAACAACGACTACGACCACAACGATGATAGCGGTAGCGGCACCATCAAGCACGAAGGAAACAACAGCAGCAACAACAATGTCAAAGAACAACAACAACAACAACAACAACAACAATAAGGCCAATGGACTCGTCCCAAACGGTGTGAACAGGCAATACACACGTACGTTATAATCTCAAAGCCACAAAGCAGCTGCTGGCATCCCATCCATGTTACACCGCAACCTCTGCCAGACCCCATCCATACCTGGATGCAATACGAGTCCCTTCACAGGTCCTGGCCACCGGTGGTCAACGTCTCTTGTGCTGCAGTTGCACCGTGGGACGGTGTCCCACCGCGGATTCCCTTTAATATAATTCTCGCAGCACCAGCACAACTTGTGGTAGCAGTATTCTGAAAACGAAATCACACACGCACGCACACACACACACACACACACACACACCAAAGCCGTGCCCGTAAAGAGATTGCAAAAAAGGAACCCGCGCATTGCCTGCATCTACTGCCCCATCATCTGCCTCAACGCACCTTTGGAAAATGAATTTTGCAAGGGTGAAAAAATGAATGCAAAGTGTCCCCGTGCGGATACAAAGGGTGAAACCCCCAACGCAAAATGTCCCCATGATTGCAATCATCAGCCAGTGTATTTGCTTTGTTGACACTGTTTACAGAGAGAGACATTGTTGTGCAAACATTCGCCCGACCGTCCATCCATCCATCTGTCCCGGGACAGGGGTGCAGACCCGGGACCAGGGGGTCCGTCCCAGGACGAGGGGGTGTCCCGGGACGAGGGGGTCCGTCCCGCGAAGGGGGTCCGTCCCAGGCACGGGAATGCGTGGGACTCCGTCCCCGGAAAAGGAGGTCTGTCCCGGGTCCGTCCTGGGACAGTGGGTCCTTCCTAAGACCATAGGTCCATCCCGGGACGCACCGTCCGTCCCAGGACGGTGGGTCCACCGCAGGGACGAGGGGGTTTCGGGACAAGGGAGACCTTCCGAGGATCGGGGCTGCAACCCAGGATAGCCCCACGAAAGCAAACAAGAAAGATGTGTAAAATCTAGCCCCTCCAGGCACAACATTCATATTGTCTCTGCCACAGTGCCCCGTGTGGCATCCCGTCTTATAACCAAACGAAGTCTAATGCATTTGGTTGCTGCTACCCATTCCTCTCACACTTGCTACAGCGTGCGCGCCTCTGGAAGCAATACTTTGGCCCAAAGGCCTCAAAGGCCCACAACCTCGAGCAAGAAGAGGTCACTTGGCGTTGGAGGATGGACAAGCATGAGTTGCCTTGGCGCAGTGGCAACGAAGAGGGATGAGGGATGTGGATATTCCTCGCAGGCACTTTGGCTAGTCTTAGCGTTATATCTTGGTGTTTTGCCCAAGGGCCCTAGGGGCACATGAGCCGCGGTGGACTAACTCCCCCCAACTTTTTGTGAGAAACACGCCTGAAAGGAAAGAGAGAAATGGAGGCATTATCAAAAGCGCACCCCAACAAAAACTAAGCACGCCCCATATTTCAGAAACAGCTTCGTGTGTGAGAAGCTGCTGCACAGCACTCTGCCATGCTGCTTGTTGTTACAGTGTTGTTTGTGGCCGCTGTTGTTTGCGCCACAATTTGTGTTGGCACACACCTAACACTTTGTTGACAAAAAAAGCAAACTAGCATATCCTTTCATCAACAAAATGTAGTGATGAGAATTGGTGATTGTGCTATTGCTACCGGCTGACAATTGTGCCCCACCAGCCCGCAAGTTACCTAGCAAGGAGGAGGGGGCATCTACGCTTGGGCCCAACAATGCCTCCTCTCCAGGGGTGAAAGGGACACGTGCCTGCAAGTGGCAACCCAAGCCATAGTGGTGAAAGGGCCATGACCAGCCGGTTGCAAGTGGGAGCTACGAACAAGAGCGCAAGCCCAAGCATTGAAAGAGAAGCTTTTTGTGAGAGCAAGAAGCACAACAGGTGGGAATGGAGGAGAATTTTCGCCGCAGAGGGGCAGCACAGCCAGTGGAGGATGACAGCCAAAGACTAGAAGAGGAGAGGGCGGTACGCAAATGAATGATGCCGCCAGCCGGGCAACACGGGATGGGAGCTGGAATGGTTGGCCCCCACAGACATAGTGTCCAACTTATAAAACCCACCCAATTGTTTTGAACTCCCCACCCCACCAACCTTATAGACGCCTCTCTCTGAGCTGGCCCCCAAACTAAATCTTAAAATCTCCCATCTTCCCAACATGAACCCAGACCAACACCAATGCAAGCCGTACAACGAGAAGAACATCTTCATTCTCGTTTTCCAAGTCATTTTGCACAAGAATACCAAGATCAATATCAGCCATCACTGCCAAACACAAGAAGAGGCTCCAAACCGGTCCATGTGAAGGTCACCATACCTTCAAGGCCACCCATGTCTTGGCGAGTGGGCTTCGATACAATGGCTCTCTTGACTTGTTGACGCCCCCCGCCCACACGCGCATACCCACCCGGATTCATCAATCCCCCCTGGGGGACTGTAAGTTGGGTGGGTGGGGGGGGGGGTCCTAATTGATTGGAAGATTGGGTTACAAACATTACCAAACACAACTGCAGAAATTTGCAAATTTAGGCAATGCACTCCACAGTCTGACATCACGAATGTGGGATGTGGATCAGGGAAGTGATAAACACAGTCACATTGCATAACACATGAATGTGTGTTTGGTGTTGATGTAGGGGTGGCTAAGTAGAGTAGGTCTTGTGAACTCTTGGTAGGGGAAGCGCACGCAGTTGTGCATGAGAAATACGACACCTGAGAGCTACTGAAGCAACAAACTTTCAAACCACACACATTTCCCTTGAGAGAAAACTGACACCGAAGGTGCCATGGCTGGACCAGGGAACCAAGGGCGTATGATATCAAGCAGCTGGCCATGTTTCATGTAGCCCCCAATCCTAGGACGGATTATCCAATCACGGGACGGACCCCCTCGTCCTGGATTTGAGAAAGCCCAACTCCTTGGATGCATGAGAAGCGGCTCATACATGAATGGACCGACCGCATCGTTGCTTGAACCCCAACGATGACGGTGTGGGCCAATCTCTAATTCTGTACACGCACGCCCACGAGGGTAGATAGACACCTAGTTGCACGCCCTCGATTCCAAGTGCCTTGTACTCTTGCGCTGTGATCCATCGCACAGGGCCACGGCGCAGCGTATCCTCGGAGAAGAGTTGGAACAACGATGCGAGCTTGCCCCCCTTCCAATACAATTGCGCGGATGCCATCAACTCGGGCTCCACCATTCGTCTATTGAGGACTTGGGCGATTTCATACGCTTTTGCAATGGCAACCAATTGATTGGCAAACTGCCCATGGTACCTACGGTTCATCGAAATTGGGTGGCTATCGCCATGAAAGATCACACGAATGATGTTTGGCGAACGCTAAATCGGTGCTGTGGTGTGTGTCGTTTGTAAAAGCGAGCTTTCTGCTTTCGGGGTACTTTGGCAACTACGAGAGAAGGTCAACGTTACCCTTTGAGCCCATTGATGACGATCATGCTGGGGCGCCCTTGTCTTGGAGCTGCGCCTAGCCGCGGCTGGGTGGCTGGGAGGCTTTGGAAACCCCCCCCCCCCCCCCCGCTGGCTGGCGCAGCTCCCTTGACCAATTGGGTGTGCAAGACCCAAGTTGTTGAGGGGAGTAATCAAATACACCCAAAACGAAGGAGCGCCATCTTCGTAGTTTGTGCGCCGGGGGACGACGCACCGGGCAACACGTTTGTTCCGCACGTTTGGTCATAAGGTCCCAAAATGGGTGGTGTGACAATGCAAGCTTGAGCTACGAGTAACTGGTTACGCCAGAAGCAAATGTCTAAACAAACCCTTCCCAAGCGGGTGGTTGTGTGGGGTGGATGTTTCAACGGAGGTTGCACAGATTGATTACCGCAATGCTAATGTGCAACGTCAAGCTTTCACACGTCTCACATCAACCAATGTGTCCAAGTGATTGCTTCTTACATGCTGCGAAACGCATGAATACCATGCAAAGCGATGCAAATCTTACCCGAAAATTCGAAGGAATCCATCTTCACGCGGAGAGGCCGTGGCCTTGGACAACCCCTGATAGAGATTTTGGAATGCCGACACTAAAGGATGACACGCACGTCAAGGAAATTGTGCACATGAGCAGCAAGCGAACAATGGACATAGCGAGGGAGAGAGAGAGAGAGAGAGAGAGAGAGAGAGAGAGAGAGAGAGAGAGAGAGAGAGAGAGAGAGAGAGAGAGAGAGAGAGAGAGAGAGAGAGAGAGAGAAAGAGAGAGACGCAAACAGAGGCGTGTTTTGCAACCAACCATATTCGCCCTTTTTGCATGCTTTTTCTGCAAAGGTCATGGCTGCAAAGATAGGCGTTACACCTATTTGGGCAACTTGCACATTGCGGAAAGAGGTGTGGAATTCGGCATGAAGGCCGTTGTGCAATTTGCATGCAATCCCCTTGCTATGGCTAGCTGCATCACACTCAGCATGCGGTATCACCGCACGTGCACGTGGAATGCACGTGCTGCACATGAACAAAGTTCTTCATCGGGCCCATATGGCACTTGCCTTTTTCTTCGGGTTGTTTGTGAAAGAGTTACGGTATCCCTCATATTTGCTTTCGATTTACCCATTGGAGACTCGAAGTGGGCGGGTATGCGCCACTTGCTTGTCCATTCAACATGGCATTTGTGGCACAAGCATGCAACACCTCACTTTGGGGTTGCGTATGTGCTCCAGTAGGCCTCTCTTTTGGCTGCACCACATCGATACTGTGGCCACCTACGATTCGGTCTCGCTCACTTTGCTCCATCACGAACCACAACAAGAGTGTTATGCCGCCCATAAGGACCGACAACCATAATACCCGATGCCGCATTACAGCAACAATGGGGGCATGACATGCTCACCCCCGTGGTGCCTGATTCCGGAGGGCTGCAAAAGGTGCAGAGGGTGCAAAGGGTGCGGGCCACATAGACACGCATGCGGAGTAATGTGCATGTGGTAGCTCCATAGGAGCCTAAAGGCATGGGGGGATTGGTTGAGGGAAGCTAGAGGCAAAGACCGTCCCCATGTGTCCCCCCAAAACCATTTTTCTCAACTTATTTCCACCAAAAGCAGCCATGAAATTCCGGTTTCGGGCAAGATGAATATCGTTGTCAGAAAACGCGTGTAATGAGGCAACACACTATGGAAATGCACTTAATTCACAAACACGACCACCCTGCGAAACCATTAAAATAATTGTTGATGTTAAAACTTCAGTTAGCATAAATTTCGTAACGGTTGCGAACGGAAAGGTTTGTGTTTGCGCATTAGGAAAACAACTTGTTGGGTGGACGAATCGTTTCGAAAATTTAAGGATGTTATTGAGCTTGGCCCAATACCACAAGCACTCAACAAGTGGACATTGATTCCATAAACCGCAGAGATCATAGTCAGCATAAAAGCGCTTTTCGCGTTTGAGTGACGGCTGTGCACAAACAATCATCGAACACAATATCTGTGGACTCAAGAGAAATTAATGCCTCAAGTGGGCCCAACCATGTGGGCCCATTTTGTGTCCTTGGCCTGATTCATGAGTGCCATGGCTGCACGGTGCATCCCGGAGCGAAGGAGGGAGTGCTTCATCACTCCTTCCGACCAGTTTAAAGGGTAGCCTTCCATGAAAAAAATGTTATTGGACGACTAAACTTCACCACGACCACAGTGTCTCCTCGGCATCCTTTCTTCCACAATGGACCCGCACGGCACAGTATGACACCGCTAGCACAATTCCATCATGAAAGATAAAAGCCTGAAGAGTTCGGCTGATATTGTCCAACTCTATGTAGTTAGAAGTGGATTTTGGCGTCGAAAAATCAGTTTGCACACTTCGGGATCAGATCACATTGAAGATTTTGTTCACAAAACTTAACAACTTAGTTAAAAAGTGAGCGTCCCGCATCAATTCCTGCAAACTCTGTAAAAAGTAGATATGTGAAAAGTAACATGTAAAGAGCTTCGGCAAAGTGCTAATATATCTTGACGCTATTTCCTAGTAGCACCGCACGGATATGTGTGGGATGTGTTGCGATCTTTCTCAAGACATGGATAATTTGCCCTATGTAGCGGCTAGTTCAATTTTACAGCAAAAAGGGCGCCAGCAGGACCCCAGGCGAATTGGTTCCCCGTCGCCTTCACCCCCAACCGCAGGCAACCCAACCATACGCAGTCCCTGAGGCCCTCCACGCTGCTGACTTACATGTTGAGCTCTCCCTGCTCATCTGGCATGTGCGACGGTCCGATCGATGGTGTGGTCAGTGCTGGGTTGACTCAGTCAAGTCAGTCACGAGTCACGATTTTTTGACTCAGTCAAGTCAAGTCACCAGTCACGCCGCTCCAGTCGACTCAGTCAAGTCACGATGTCGCGCGGTGACTGTGACTGAATAGGCCCTTAGGAGTCACTGATCGCGGGTTCGAATCCTACTGTGGTCTGTACTGTGGCGATCGGTCGCTAACCCGATACAAACCAACAAGCAAATTGAACATGCGTCACCGATTCCAACCTGACCAGTATTAACGCTTCTCCAGGTAGGAAGTATTGTGCATCATAGAACGGTGTCATTGCTTCTCGCCAGCACATTGCTTGACTCGCGATAGAATTCCCGCAGCTAGATTTAACCTATGAGCCACGCCCAGCATGCCAAGTAAGACGGCATTGCTAGCAAAGGGGGTTTCTCATATTGTGGCATTTTGGAGGAAGCCAAGCTGCATGTGGAGATTGGCTCTGTTACTTTATTATCTTTTTTTTGGAGGTTGCCCATATTAACAGCAGGCAGCAGGCAGGGTTTCTTGTGGTAACCCAAATATAGATCTGTGAATGTGACATCCGTAAGGTAACTCAGAATGCAGTGCATGAAATGCATGTTGTTGTCGCCGCGATGTGGAGGTGGACATGCGTGAACATGTGTGTTTGAAGTGTTTCTTTGGATTTGTGTGCAGTTTTGCTCACTGTGTGCACCATTCTTGCCAAACAGAATTAAGAGATAAGATTGCGTGATGAAGTGCCTAAAACAGAGCCTTGTTTGGATGCCCCTATTCTCTATGCTCCCAGATGCGCGCTGTTGGAGCTGCATTTCACAGCATGCAGCGTGGAACTCCGCAGCCGCAGCCGGGGCGTCGCGCGCGCGGGAACCGCTGTGTAACTGAAACAGAAACCACCACAAACAATTCTTAATTTGGAAATAAGCCCAGTTGTAATTTTGGACCTCTGCCGACAAGGTGTCAACTACTCTTGCAAAGTTCCCCACGCCACGCAACGGGTGCATGGGTGGCGCCACCTGGCGAGGAAGGCAGCTGCTACGGCGGATTCTACGACGGAGCTTCCGGTGGCGTCACTCGCAATGCGGGGAGCGGTAGGGGTCCGTTCTCAATCACCCATTGAGAGCGGTGACACTTTTTCTGTGCCATTCCCTCAACTGCGCACCCCAGCGGCGCGGTGGGCGATCGGTGTATCGGCTGCGTCGCCAGACCGCAGGCCATCGCTGCAGGGAGCAGGGATCGAACCAACGCTGTGGCATTTTTAATGGCGATTTCACAGTACATTACTGCCGAACGTGCGCTAAAAAATCGCGATATGCCAGCTTTCTTGATTTCACAAGTTTAGAAACAGACTTTTTCCACAATTTCGGAAACTTCTGTACATACTACTCTGATTGTCTTTTTTTCCTGCATGCATTGACCTATTTTTTGTAACAGTTTGATGCACTTTATTTCCACCGATGTACTTCGGCCGGCACCATGGTTTTTTTACAATCGTCGAAAAAATGACGTATAATTTTTATCATTTTTTATCAGCATTTGCAATAGGAGCAGGCAGCAGAGTTGGTCTAAGATGGAGATCGTAAACAGTGGAATTCTGCGCAGGCATTGGTTCGAACCTTAGCGCAGTCAAGTTTTTGGCGCGACTGAGTCATGACTGAGTCACCAGTCACGATCGCCGGTGACTGACTCGAGTCAGTCATGAGTCATCGATTTTTGGACTCAGTCAAGTCTAAGTCACCGCCTGTCGATTTTGACTCAGTCAACCCAGCGCTGGGTGTGGTGGCCAATAGATCGGTTGCAGTCGGTTGCAGTGCTCCGAGTTTTCAAATTCAAATTCAACGTCACTTATAACTTCTGGTGACAGCGAAACAACGCTAATTACCCTACTCATTGTATAAGCCCTAAGTTTTAGGTTAAAAAATTCATAATCAGAACCGAAAGTATGACCTTTTTAACCCCAAATGGCGCGACGTTTGGAGGCGCCCAGCTACACATGGGTGCCATGATGGGTAGGCCATTCTGTTTTGTTGTTTGGTTGTGCCCTATCTAAACTCGATGTTTTATTCACTATAAAGCACTTTTATTCAGTGGTACCCTCCCTCCTTGCTCGTCATTAGTGGCCTCAGGACCCCTAGTGTTTGTGTTTCTTGCAAATTCCTCCTCTCCCACAACTTTTTTGATTTTTGGACAGTTGTCCCCCCACCCCCCTCCCCACTACCACCTCCCTTTTGATGCCCCCGCCCCTGTTGGTGATTTCTGGCCGTACTAATCTCCTTCTTTCGGCTTTCGGTTATATGGTGTCCTATCCCTGTATCCTGGTTTACGATTCATGTCATGTATGTCGGACCTGTTTGCACCTCCCGAACCCACCTCCCTTTCCCCCTTTTTTGGAAGATCTTTTTGCCATATGCCTCCCGCCCAGCTTTGATTTTTGGCATCTGCCCCCCATCAGGTTCTGATTTATGGCAAATTTATCCCCTTACCTTGATCGTGCCAAGTGGACCCCCCGGGTTGTGCTTTTTGGCAAGCGGAACCCTCCTTGGTTGTAAATTCTGGCTATGGGAACCCATTATGGGTGGGTAGTCCCCCCTGGGGGTGGGCTGTGTTTGTTGTCATTTGGCCCCCTTCAATGTGAACTTTAGCGAGTAGAAAGTCTGTGATCTAACCTCTACACCCAATCAATTTGTGCTTTTTGACCTGTGCCTCCTGCCGCAAGTCAGACAGGATTCTTACGAACATGGGTTGCCCCTATTAGCTTTTAGTTTCTTTGCCGATTCTACTGTCAAAATCCGCGTAGGTTGCCTATTTCTTAGGCGCGGCCTACCGGACTCGCTACCCATTGCAATTGCTGCTGCCACAGCTGCCGTCAATTTACATTTTGGATGTACACAGGAAATTTTAAAACGACACTGTAAATTAGTAAAATGGGTACAGGGGCGGGTAAAAAGTCGAAAGGGTAGAATTCCGAAAAACTCGAAATGGGTAATTACCCTTTTCGTATTTCTACACTGTTTGTCGCCTGGGCTTTTCGGATTTTGCCGTATTCGTATTTTGCGCTCACGCCGGCACTGCCGCATCGGCGCCATCGGAGACTTTTGTTTGGACGATTTCTCAAAATTCCTGAGGATCTAGAAGTTGAATTCTTACAGATTGTTAATTCTTGACGAAACTTACCTGTTAATCATTTCAGTTTCCGCTCGGTGGGAATTTTTTAGTGCCAGATCGGAACGAAAAAAATCACACCGGAACAGAAACTAAGATGATAGATAGTTGGATCTTATCACAACTGAATGATCCTCAGAGTTTCAGCTTACAACTCTTTAAAAGTTTGAAGAAATCGTCGAAATCAAAAGTCGGAAAATCGCCGATGCGGCAGTACAGCAGTGGCGGCGACGGCTTCGTTGGTTTTTGATACAAAAACCACATGCATTTTTCTGAATTTTGATACAAAAAGTTGTTTCGCAATGCCCAGTGGTGATTTTAGCTTCATTTGGAATTTTTCCCTCCCATGTATGCCAATTGATTGCAGTCAGATTTCGAAAATAAATGCAAACTCCGTTGCTCAGGTTGTTGAAAAGCCATTACCGATGAGTTCCAAACGCTACCAATTGGCTTAAAGTGTACAAAAAAATTTTTTTTGCGACTTTTGAGGTTGCTTGACGCAACCGCGGCAGCCGTACAGAATACATTGACAATATGTTGCCGATTCATAGCCTCTGTGCATTAGGGTAGGGGTACTGCCCATTAGGGTAGGGTTATTAGGGTTGCAAACCCGAATTGGCTGCCATGCGAGCATATCGCGGAGTTGCACGAAACCGTCAGTGTCCGTAACCATCGAAAACGAGTGCTCACCGCAACCATGACATCCACTTTGTTCCAGCTCGTACCCGGGCCAAAAGAGCCGCTAAAAAGTATATGTATGCCACATAGAAAAAAAAAAGTCAGCGAAAAAAATTCCATACCCATTACGATCGGTTTTGCATTGTGTCCTTCCTCTCATGTTCTCTTCATTGTGTCCCTTCTCGTGGCATTTGTCTTTTGCGTGTTTTACTTCGATGCCGTTGGTGCGTCATGAGATGCTTGGCCGGTTTTCCTCCCATGTGTAAGGGTGCCCTCTTGTGCCAAAGCACTTGTATGACCTTCGTCATACCCACACCTATGTCCGGCCCACCGCGTTGCAATGGATGTGCGTGTGTGATTAAAGTAGCAACCCCCCCCCCCCCCCCATAAGCTTAAGGCTATCTATTGGTTTTTCGGCCATTGCCTTCACGGTTGCAATAGGTTGTGAGGAGAGTGCAATGGCTTCAACCTTCGCACTGAAATTGCATAGGTGCACAGTTGTGAGTCTCATGCGAGATCTTTGATCGCTGTTCCATTTCGGATTTCATGAGCGATCTTCGATCGTCAATCATTTTCTGATTTCTTTTTTATTTGAGTGGTGAATTACTTTGCTCATGTCACGTTATCCAATTTGAATTTCGGAAACTGACTCCCATCCCCCAAATGCTGACATATTTCATTTATGCAATGGGTGTCAATTAGTGCTTTGTCCCCTTATCCTTTTTGAGACTTCGTTCAAAGTATCTAGCGAGAGGTGAACAAGGCTGGGTCATTAACAAACCAATAGTATTGTTTCTTCTCCTTTTGCCTGAACAAAGAAAGGTGAAAGGGTAACGAACCACGGTCAAGAAGGTCATAGTCAAGTTTGTAACCGGTTCTGGCGACTAACCGGTTCATGGATGAATCGCCGATGATTGTCCATAAGAAATTAAAGATTGCATCCAATCGGTTCTTATTTAAAAACCATCGCTAACGCATCAATTATTTCTTCAGAAATGCCGTTGAGAAGTTTAATAAAATGACAGCTTTTGCATATATTTGCCTGTTTTCTTCAAAAGCCAAGTGTACCCCTGTCACCCTACTCTAGTATCTAGGTTGTGTCAACGCCAATGCACCATAAATAACCCTCCAATCGGAAATAACCGATTAATCGGAGAACAACCGGTTAATTGGATCAATTAAATGCAATAATGGCATTGAATCGGTTATTTTGCAAAAAATAATCAGAACTAACTGGTAACTTAGGTAAAAAGACAAAATCCGATTACCGACGTCTTCTGCGCACACCATACACCTCACGCATTCAGCCCGCCCGCGCTAGCGGGCGACTCATCCCTCTACGGGTTGAGGGGGCGGTGCGCCTTGATCAATTTTGCGCCCGGCATTTCAGTCCATCCTTTGCCGCAGCGGCACGAACCTCCACTCTATCATTCCCTGGTTGGTGGGAGTCATGCCCCCTCGTGAAGTTGTGGTAGGCTCTGCGTGGCGCATCCTGCGAAAAGCACCAAAATCAACACCGTAGTGTGATTCGGTTGAATACTGCATGCTCGGGTGGCTGCAGTAGGAAGTTGCTTTCATCTGAAATGTGGCCACTAGAGTTCCCTTGGTAGTCAAAGGCCATGGCGATTTTTACGCCTTGCCAGCCAAAACGCCACACGTGCCCATGGCCAATGCAGGGCCCCTCTTGAATTTCACCACGATGTGAAAACTCCTAGGTCGCCACATTGCGGATCAGTATGTTTTGCTTCTGGCATAGACGGGGGTGTTCCCATGTACGTAGTTCGCGCCGCACGCTTTTTCCAGTGTACCAAACCCTCTGTGTCTTGCACGGATTAATATGGTTCCGAAGCTTTCTCCAGCTACATATTTGTATGGTACTGCATGATGTGAAACACGCGTACGCGTGGGTAGCCCATGACACTTTGAACTTCGTGCTTCATGTTGCCGGCCATAGTTGACCTTCTTCTTCTGGCCACCACCAGTGCCCCCGTGCACATGGGTGGTTCCAGCGATGTGGAGCTCTTGGTTGCTGGAATGGGTCATGGCTACCTAGTGTCCGCAATGGTAATTTGTGTTGTAGCGGAAATACGCGCTTTCGTGGCGCTCCTCAGAGCGCCCCCGTGCTGGGTGCCTCTTCAATCGGCTGGGGTACATGGACAACACCACGTGGTGTATAGACTCCGACACTGATTTGCCGGTTTTCGCGGATAATTTTCAACGGGCAAGACTTCTGACCAATCTATTCTCGTCGGGTCCCAAAAAGCTGCTGATGATGGCCACTTTCGAAAACTTTCAAATCACCTTCCATCCGCGATATGTGTACATAGGAGGGTCGCGAATGCCCATACACCAAAGGCAGGCTACATCCGAGTGGTTGGTCGCCATCTGTTTCCACATGTCTACCACAAAGCAGACAAAACGAAACTTTTCAGCACTAGCCGGCGAGCTTTGGCCATTGTTCGTCTCCCATCCAATTAGCCGTATCCGATGTACAACGCTATTGTACGGGGGCAAGAGCGTTTGCAAGCTGGGGTTGGGCTTCCCACATACAATTCCATGAGAGTGGCACATCAAACAGCGGCTTCGGTTTTGCGCACTGTCACGGGCTCGCACACCTTCCCTTCCGCCCAGCTGTTTCAGCCTCTAACCTCTAGATGGGTGGGCATACACCGGGCGGCGGTGCTTGTGATTTGTCAGTTCCTACAAAGATATCATAAACAGTTGCTGCACGCGAATGCAATGATCCATCGAAGCACCCAACATGGATTATATTAAGCAATGCAACGCTTCCACCATGACATGCCTTGTGTAGGTAAAGGTCTTTCGCATCACTGCCCGGTAGATGGCACGGATCATGACAGGTTCGTGTTTTACATGCACATTCTCGGTTTTACATTTCCTCTCCCCTTGTCCCCCCAAGACACGGGATCAATCACATCATGTGTAGAGCGGTGCATGCATGGCAGACTGCCGCCATTCACGGGTGGATGGATGCTGCCCATTTCAGCATACAGGACGCCCTGTAATAAGGTTTTTGAAAACTTATCGGTGTCTATCTCTGATTACCATTGATCCCCAATGCATGCAGCAAATCAATCAAATCCAAACATTGATCACTGCTAATTGATCTAAAAGCATGCCTGTTTGAAAAATAAATACAGCATGCCGAAAAATGAATTCACACACTCAGATCTATAATAAAAACAAGAATAAAAAATAGTTAAATCAGAAAATGTTGCGCCGTGAAAATCGGTTACTTCAGTTGCCCAATGGCAATGCTCTGAGCAGGCGATCACTGTGTCCAATAATACAAATACTATTTGGCATGATATCTACTACTGATTGATTGTCTAATCATTTGTTATCTAACAATTTCATTGATGTTAGATTTCTGGGGGTGCACTCCCCCACCAAGAGTTCAAATATATGTGATTCTGAAGGGGTCCCTGCAGTCCCATTACACTCCTCCACCAAGCTGTAACCCACGCATAACAAAAGTGGCTTGCCCAGCTGAAAAATGTTTAATGGGCTGCAGGACGTAGAATCCTTAAAATACCCGGTTTCGCGAAATAAAACAAAACCAATGGGTGGACGGGCGGGAAAACACAAAGCAAAGTAGGCAAAGACTGGAGGGGAGTTCTACACTTCTGAAAAAAAAGATCAGTTCGGCAAAACTTAAATGTAATGCACACAGCCCTGTTGTCTTCGTGTGCCATCTTTACTTAAGTCCACTGAGATATCCCACTTCCGTCCACCATCGGAGATTGAACTTGCCTGTTCATGGTGGACAACAGCAGCCATGCAATTACAACATGCATGTGCAGTGTACAAGAAGAAAAATTCGATAGACTGCAGACAACACAACGCCCTTGCAACAATAGTCAGTATCAGCAGTCAACGACAACATAACATACACAAAGCACCATACTGTATGGTAACATGTGCAGTGGCATGTGAGTTGCTAGCTGCTGTGTCTCTGTCCTGACTGGTATTTGTATCTGCCTTTAAAAGAGTATATACTTGTACGTCAGCATGGTAAATAATACTCATATACATACAATACCAAAGTAAACAACAACCAAAACAGCACAACCAAAACTGCAGATGTATAGACACTCAGACAAAAATAAGATCCACCAAAAAAACATTCAATCTCCATTCACCAACACTCGGCTGTCACAGTTGCTGTCCCGTTCTGCCCGGGGGGGGGGGGGGGGGTAGTGATCAGTTAACACAGCGTCACGTCTGACGTGCCCACCTGCCCCTATCTGTAAGAGCTGCTATATAATAAGAAATGTGTTGTGGATGGGAACACCCCGAGCCGGCGTTCACCACCAAAAACTATACAGTAACACGGCGCCACCAACAGGGAAATGCAGCCACCCTTCCAGCAAAAACTGGACGCAGCAGCGCCAAAGACAAGTAAAAGTCAAACTCATTCACAGCTGAGCATGCAAGCATCCAGCAAGCAACATGATGCAATCACCACAAGCAAGACAATCAGGCCCTACATCAGAGCCACTGGCACAAACATTCAAGTCAAGATCCAATACAAGCATGAAAACCAAACCAATCCTTCAAGTAACAAATGACAAGCTCAAGTAAATGAATGATGGGAGGGTACAAAGAAAAAAAACTTCAGCTCGTGTATGAAATCAGGGCTGCATTATTGATAGTAGACGGACCGCAAAACACGCAGGGCCCGTCTGCAAGCAAGCATGCAAGCAATTCATCAACATCGTACATCAAATCAGTGATTCAAACTCAAACACCCAGTAAAAATAAAATCATACAACACAAAACAGATAAACAAGCAGCCAACCAAAATCGCTGACAAAAGTATCCTACCCTCTAGCCTCCACTCTACTACCCTGCAGAACCTTGTGAAGGTTTGTGAATTTTACGCTTCCTCGTTTGTCATCCACTTCAGAGACTCCGTTCTCCTTGGATTCTCAGAGGCAAAAATTCACTGATTCCGATCAGGAGAGGAAGCTGTTCACGCATACGAACGCCGGGCCGCCACGAAAAGGCTTCAAGCCTGGCCACAGTTGCGTAAAGGCCACTTGGGCCACAGGACCAAAAAAGAAAGCAAAGGCATGTATGGACATATCAAATAATTAAAGTTTATATACATAAAAATAGCTTTGCGCTCAGCGGTGGCATAGCCATTTTGACATGCCAGCTAGATCTAAAAAAAAACAGCATCTCGCGCCTTGGGACCCAAGGATTGCCCACCCGCGTGACAGCCCCAGAGCGAAGGACGCTTGGCTTGCTCTGGCGCCGTGAGACAGTGCCACTGCCCAAAAAGAGAGCAGCGGTTCTGCCATGCACGCCATGCTCTGGCCAGGGGCCTTGACATTGAACAAAATGCCCAACATCCCACGGCACGCACGTGGCTTGGCGCTAAAAAGCAGGCATTAGAGGCGCCCTGTCATGTGACACGCAACACATGTGCACCGGTCGGCGCTCGCAGCGCTTTTGGCGTGTGTTTGGCAACCAACTGTTCACATGCTGCTTTCCTTACTGTGTGGCAGCGTGCCGCCGCGTGGCTGGCGAACTCGTTGCACTGGTGCCTTCGGTTGTAGGACTCGATGCGCCGGCGCCTTCGGTCGACGAACTCGTTGCGCCGATGCCCCGGCTCGCAGAACTCGTTGTGCTGGCGCCTTTGGTCGAAGAAATCGTTGCGCTGGCGCCATGAATGATCCGTCTTGACCCCACAACACGCATCCTTCTTGACTGCAGAACACACATCCTTCTTTTCAGCAGAGCAGTCATCCTTCTTGGCAGCAGCACACTCATCCTTCTTGATAGCAGTAAACAGCTTCGCAACAGCTTCACGGCTTCAACATTGTAGCACACCTCACTATTGTGACGGCGATCACGGCCTCTTCGTCGCTGGCTTCCAAAGCAGTTCCTCCGCGGCGGTGTCAGCAGCTCCATCTGCAGCGATCAAAGCACTGATAACGTATCGCTCAATGGCATTGCTGGCGGTCAGACGACAGAACAACACGTTGATGTCGTGATTCTGGATTTGGCTGGTAGCTGTCAATAGGTACACAGCTCGACGCAGTTCTTCAGCAGCTTCGGCGATGCAGTTGACCTTGGAGATGGAAATGTCGTACAGCTTTTAGATTGTAATAAGTTTTTTGAAAACTTATCGGTGTCTATCTCTGATTCCCATTGATCCCCAATGCATGTAGCAAATCAATCAATTCCAAACATTGATCAGTGCCAAGTGATCTAAAAGCATGCCTGTTTGAAAAATAAATACAGCATGCCGAAAAATGAATTCAGACACTCAGATCTATAATAAAAACAATAATAGAAAATAGTTAAATTAGCAAATGTTGCGCTGTGAAAATCGGTTACTTCAGTTGCCCAATGGCAATGCTCTGAGCAGGCCATCACTGTGTCCAAATAATACAAATACTATTTGACATGATATCTACTACCGATGGATTGTCCAATCATTTGTTATCTCACAATTTCATTGATGTCAAATTTCTGGGGGTGCACTCCCCCACCAAGAGTTCAAATATATGTGATTCTGAAGGGGTCCCTGCAGTCCCATTACATGTCCATGTAGCCGGCTGGCCACTAGCTCCATGGCAGTGGCATTAGGAGAATCTCCTTGAGTGGCATGGGGTGTCCATCCAGTTGCTACCCGTTTTTTAGACAGGTCTCCTCAGTTCCGCGTCATGTGTCTTTCTTTACCGACGGTTCTTGGTTTCCGTCACACCGTTGTGAAAAGGCGTTTGCTATGATATGATTGGACACCCTTACTTGGGACGTGTGTCCTGTAACCATCCCATGCCCATGCCCATGCCCATGCCAACTTGATCGTTTGTATGCAGTAGGAAATTACCCCTCATAGGTTTTGTGTCCTGTCAAGAGCAGGATTTTAGAATCAGCTCGTGTCTCTTGCGCCACTGTGCGTAGCGTGAGGGAGGGCGGTAATTTCACCGGCTTTAAGTCGTTCATTATGGCACCTCACTCCCGTCGGCCCAAAGAATTGGGCATGGGGCTTGAAGACCTTTTGCTGGCTGATTGTATTCATCCCGCAGGGTGTTTTCCTCCACCCCAACATTTGTACTGTGATCAAGAGGGTACTTTCGTGGACGTGGTGCTGGATGCCGTAGACGGTAACACCAAAACTTAGGCTCATCAACAGCCCGATTCGATACCGGTGGGTTACACTCAGGGCTTGCAGACCCCTCAGCCAAGTTTGAGCAGAGATGGTGTGCAATGGCATGACACTAGTGCAGTACAACACCGGTTGTTACAACAGACGCGGATGAACAAGCGGGGGGGGGCTCCACGAGATGGGGAAGGGCAGTGTGCGGGCTGTGATCGCCTCTGAAGGGTATCTGTCGGACGTGGAAGTCAGATTGCACAATGTACACGTGCATGATTAGGTACTTATAACAAAGAACGATGAGCATGTTGAAGAAATTTCAATGATGCAATGATACAGGATATGTTGTGGAGGTTGTGGAAAAGTAGGATTAAATGAATTCTTCGTCTTTCGTGCTTGGTCTGGCTTTTCCTTTGCTGGTGCGAAGCACCATCAATGGAAAAGCCTTATTATGGTTTTTAGCCATTTTCGGGTCACCTTTCTATGTTGGAAATGGAGCCGGGCGGGAACAAACAAAGGCAAAAACACTCCTTTGCCTTGTGTTTCAGCTAGCAGTGCAAAGACAGGGAGGGTGCATTTGGCAAGATTAGCGACACAGGGTGCAAATAGCATAAAATTGACCTATTCATAACTCGGGCCTATTGTATCGGATTCTGACGAAACTTGGGGCAATTTTGGTCAATTTGGGGGTCTTCCTTTCATTTTTGAGCTTGATACGGCGGCTGCGTGCGCTAAAAATCAACGAATCAAAAAGCGGTGCTAAAACAAAATGACGGCGAGTTTCAATTATACACGAAGATGCAGCTTTTACAATCATTTACAAATCAGGTCTTAGATCAAAATTTCGTGCAGTGTAGCCCGATTTCACTTCGGACAGTCAAAATGAAAGATCACAAATGCCGGCGACTGCGAAATGCACGCGTGCACAGCAAATAAATAATATGGCAAATGATTTTCTTGAGATTTGGGGCCTGTGCCTTATATATAGTGTTATTTGGTACCTCCACTTTGCTATTGCACCTTTAAATCGCATCCCTAGCTTATATGGAATTAGTGGATGCTAGAAAAGAAGTGAAAACCTTGTAAAGGTCCTAACTTTGTAAAGCAGCCATGGTGAATGCAGAAAAATATGACGGCGAGAATCAGCTCTCCGAGGGGGTCATTTAGAGGGGCTGCATCGTAGACTTTTGAGGTATGTTTCGTTTCGGCGCGCGGATTGTATATAATGGCATAAGGATTGCTTTTAGAGGGGGGCGGGGCCCTATTCCCCGGCCCCCCAATTAAAAGCCCCCCATGGGGGGGGAGGTGAACAAGAAGTTGATTATGCCCCCGAGGTGGCGTCTTACACCTTCTCCGCATTCTGGGTAGCCTTTGTTTCCTTGTCATGGGGCGAGCACCTGCGCATGGTGTCATTTTGACACGGTCTAGATGCGTCCACCCTTGTCACATGTGCCTTCTGTGATTGCAGATCCACGGCCGCTCATTTTCAGGAAGACTGCCAGTTTGGCGAGTTATGGGCGGCCGTCTATATACGCTGTGAGCAGGTGACCTACGCCGCATTGTGCCAAAGTGGGGGGAGTCCTCGTCCATCTTTTCGGGCGTTCTCATTCAGTGTGGGGGGTGTCTACCTAGGATTCACCGTTGGAACTGTTCCTACCTGCCCAGTGCAGGGCGTGTCATGGGTTACTTTGTCCCTGTCCGGCCAGATGTTACCGGCGTCAGAAAAGGCGATGATCCATCATGGGGCGACCCCCAAGCATGTACACACCATTTGAGCCACTTTCTGGAAAGTCGCCCTACGCACGTCGCGCACCGCTCACCCCCCTCAGCTGCATGAAACAAGGGACTGGTCTACGCCGGATCTCAAGTGCACGGCGTATTGCGCCCTGTATCAAGCCCGAAACTTCCCAGTGGCTAGGAACTGGTAAGTAAAGCCTCCAGTAGTGTCTATGACACCCCCGCCCCTACACTTACACCTTTGGCACTACCTCGGCGACACGGCCGTGTACATGCCCCTCCAACACATAACATAGTCAGGCACAAGTGAGATGTTGTATGGGTTCCATCACGGAATCTATTTGCGGAGCACATCAGGTGGCCGGCCTTTGTTAAACGGCAACCAGCGTCGTGCTACGTCATAAATTTGCCTACTGCGGCGGCTACCCGGGAGCTAACACCGCTGGTTCCTCTTGAGGTACGGTGCCGAAAAACACCGATTTCTAACTGGGTACACTGCACACATCCTCACACCGCCGCCGACCCATGTTTGGCATTGGTGGCGTACGTGGCATTTCTACGTCACATAAGTATATTCTCACTACACGGACATGCAGCTGCGGATGTCCTGTGGCCAAAAAGGGGAGTTGTGCTGATGTGCTTGCTAGTGTCATGCACATATGCAACATGTCTCGGGAAGGGGAAAGGCGGCACGGCGCCCCCATTCCTGGCTTCCCACCAAAAGCAGAAAATGGTACCACGGCACAGGAATACACGACACCACCCCCTGGACCACACCCGACACAGGCCACACGCACCGAGGGATACTGGACACCAGTCGGGGGGGCACGGCACTCCGCGAGAATGCAACCTCAGACGGAGCTAAGACCTCCAGAGCACGTACATTAATCAGAGGGACGCCCACCCTGTCAAAAACCACGGACGTTCCGTAAAATACCATCCGTGCCCGTTTTCACCCCCACGACTGCACGGTGGTCAACAGTGGGGTGGATGGGTCCGAGCCATGCTCCAACCCATACCAATGCGGGTGAAAGTCCCGCAAACCCATCGCCACCACCACCAGCACCACCCCGTGCCCCCTGTGGCGGAGTGATTGAATAGATTCATGGCTCTTCCCGGCAAGACCCGTGCCACACTACCACCGCCATAACGTTGTTTTGCCACTCCCCCCAACAACCCTCCATGACATCTTGACCACAAACGGGGGGGGGGGTGTATAGCACATTTCACAAAGGCCAAGGGGAAGCCCAAGCCCAAGCCATACAAATGGCCACGTCGAAGGGGGGGCTCAAAGGTCAAGCGTGGACCAGCGCCTCCGCTGCAGCCACGCCGGCCCTCACTGCGGCGACACTCCGCGGAAGTGTCCCATTATGCCCCGCCATCTCGGGGCCACACCACAAAGACCGATGCATTGTGGCGACATGACCTTCGTTGTCGCAAGTCCACCACCCAAGAAGAGCGCGGGCTGTGGCTGCATCTGCCCCATCATCTTGCGGCCGCCCTCTACACGGCGTTCTCTCTCTCTCTCTCTCTCTCTCTCTCTCTCTCTCTCTCTCTCTCTCTCTCTAGGAACAGCCCCACAGTGTTCTGCGCTGTTACTGTGGTCTGCCCCCTATGGTAGCCGCGAGCGGGGGAGGCGCATGCGTCCGAAAAGGCCTCCTGTCATGGGGGCTCCAACCCAACGCCCCCCCCACCTCCCACGCTAAACCGGCCGAGCTGTCAGGGGACATCGGTTTAGAGGGCCAAATCTGAGTGATTGTGTTGGACGGCCTCCTTCAGCTGCCACCCCCTGTGATTTGGCCGCCCTCCCACGTCCCGCCTCGTCCCCTCCGTCCCCCACCGATCCGCAGCCCCCACCGCCGGTGCGATCCCGCTGCTGTCGGGGGCAGTCCGATGGCCTGATGTCGGGTGGGGGGGCTGCCGAGTCCATCGACCAAGAGGCGGCCCGCAGAGAGCCCCCGAGAGGACAAGTGCACCGCGAACGGTTTTGGAACGCACTCTGGGCAAAGCGCCATTCCTTGGGACCCCCTGAAAACGGAGGAAAGCGTAGCTCGATTGTGGAAATAAGCGTAAGTCGCTTTTTTATTTTTTTTTGGCATAAGTTGCGTAACTTTTTTTTTTGGCGTAAGTCGCGTTTTTTTTTTCGACGGAAATTTTTTTTTTTTGGTGTAAGCCGCGTAAACTTTTTTTTTGGCGTAAGTCGCGTATGGGGAAAAAAACCCATTTTTCCCAAAAAAAGGCGGGGAAACACAAGAACCACCCAACAACCGCCATTGCTACCCGAGGAGGTGAAGCATATAGCCCCCACGGACATTTTGGGTACCTCCGGCACGGGTAAAGCAATGGAGCCGTGGCGTGAAGGGTGGTTTTTATACTCATCGCCGGCAAATGGCGGCGGAAATAACGTGCGGCAGATGGCGGAATCATGACCGCAAACAAAAAATGCAATTTGCCCTTCGGCCTTTGGCAAGCGGTATCAAAATGACTATATTGCTGCCGGCGCCACCGGCTACGAAGCTCAAGCCAGTGATACCACCTGAGTCCGGTCACTTGGGGCAAACTACATTCTTCGCATGCAACCATAATGGCGTGGGGCCAACTACAAGAAGTCGCCAAACACACGCTTGTAGATCAAATCAGACTTTGTGTCCGATGCCTTCTGCTTTGCACGCGGATTTGTGTTCCGCGCACAAGCGTTACGGATGTCCTTCGCAAGCATCTCTTCCAGCTCTCGAATAAACCGTTTGTCGTTCACCAACCGACCCTCTGCGCCCTTTGGGTACGCCTCGGGCACCTTGAAAAACTTCCGACAGATGAACACGGATGGACGGGCATCATCACTTGTGGGGGGGTTAGAAGAGGAAGTGGACTGCGGGGTTTGTGGAGGGGCCTTAACATTGCCCTTCACTGACTTCCCATCTTGGGGCACGTCCTCGGGGTTGGAGGCCGGGAAGGCAGGGAATTCTTCCACCGTTGGTTCCGAGGAGGAGGCAGCAATGTTGCCCTCGGGTTCCGAAAGAGGATCCTCTTCATCGAAAAGGAGGGGGGAAGTAGATGGGGGCAGGGACTTAGGGTTGGAGGCTGGAGGAGAAGGAGATTCTCCGGGCTTCCAGCAAGTCAACTCCTTTACCCACCCATTCTCCGGGATGGTGCCGGGGACTCGGACGGAGCGATCTGCATTGATGATGCGCAGTGCTTCCTTGAAGAATCCTTTCGGCAAATGTGTAACAACAACATCGTCCAGGCTTCCCCTTTGGTTGGCCACCTCATCACAAAGATGCAGCGATTGATAGCCACATGACCAACCATCCTCTTGAAAACCCAAAGCCCGAGTCTGTGCGGCAACACCCTTTGACCGGAGGTGCTTCAACATTGGCCGGACCAAAGAAGTACCACAAAGTGGCTCCCAAATGTGGACTTTGAAGGCCCATACTGGGACTTTGCAGTCGATGGCAGAAAGAAACCAATGGAGCCCTTTGCGAGGGTCACTATTAACAATAAATATGTGGCGCCGCCTCCAAGCCAAACGTCACCGCCATAGTCCATGCCCGTGGCTCCTCGACCTCATTGTGGTACAACTGTCGCTTAACCAATCTCCCACAACAAGAGGCTTGGTTTCATCGGCGGGCGTCCGGCGGGTCGCCATCGGTGCTGGAGCCACGGGGATAGCAGTATCCTCCTCCTCGGAAATGCCGGCCATCAACGGCTTGGCTACGTTGGAGGGAGGGGCAAGGACAGGCACCACAGCATCTTGCTCTGGAGTGGCGGTATTTGAAAGCTCGCTCACCCTACCAGCTAGTACGAGCGCCTCGTACGAGTCCCCCTCATCCTCAACAGGACCAGGGGGCAAGGTAGCTTGCAAGAGAGGATCCACGTCCACCTCTGTTTGCCACTTGCGGTACAACCACGCATCCTCATTAGGAGGGATGCGGCCTCGCATGGGGCACTCCACTGCGGTCAAGCAAAAACCACATCCTTCGCAGTGCATGCACCACAGGTACACTTTTCGCTCGCACTGCCCACAAGTCCAAAGGGGGCGGAAAAGGTTCAATTGGTGCCACGTCTTCCTATGCAGGGTGGCTACCTCACCCCTGCCGTATCGGGGATCCCCTCCGCTTCAGAGCGGGGGGCAAGATCAGAAGTGGCCCACAAGTGGGCAAAATGGCTACCTCACCCCTGCCGTATCGGGGATCCCCACCGCTTCAGAGCGGGGGGCAAAATCAGAAGTGGCCCACAAGTGGGCAAATTGGCTACCTCACCCCTGCCGTATCGGGGATCCCCACCGCTGCAGAGCGGGGGGCAAAATCAGAAGTGGCCCACAAGTGGGCAAAGTGGCTACCTCACCCCTGCCGTATCGGGGATCCCCACCGCTTCAGAGCGGGCGGCAAAATCAGAAGTGGCCCACAAACGGGCAAAGTGGCTACCTCACCCCTGCCGTATCGGGGATCCCCACCGCTTCAGAGCGGGGGGCAAAATCAGAAGTGGCCCACAAGTGGGCAAAGTGGCTACCTCACCCCTGCCGTATCGGGGATCCCCACCGCTTCACAGCGGGGGGCAAAATCAGAAGTGGCCCACAAGTGGGCAAAGTGGCTACCTCACCCCTGCCGTATCGGGGATCCCCACCGCTTCAGAGCGGGGGGCAAAATCAGAAGTGGCCCACAAGTGGGCAAAGTGGCTACCTCACCCCTGCCGTATCGGGGATCCCCACCGCTTCAGAGCGGGGGGCAAAATCAGAAGTGGCCCACAAATGGGCAAAGTGGCTACCTCACCCCTGCCGTATCGTGGATCCCCTCCGCTTCAGAACGGGGGGCAAAATCAGAAGTGGCCCACAAGTGGGCAAAATGGCTACCTCACCCCTGCCGTATCGGGGATCCCCTCCGCTTCAGAGCGGGGAGCAAAATCAATAGTGGCCCACAAGTGGGCAAAATGGCTACCTCACCCCTGCCGTATCGGGGATCCCCACCGCTTCAGAGCGGGGGGCAAAATCAGAAGTGGCCCACAAGTGGGCAAAGTGGCTACCTCACCCCTGCCGTATCGGGGATCCCCACGGCTTCAGAGCGGGGGGCAAAATCAGAAGTGGCCCACAAGTGGGCAAAGTGGCTACCTCACCCCTGCCGTATCGGGGATCCCCACCGCTTCAGAGCGGGCGGCAAAATCAGAAGTGGCCTACAAGTGGGCAAAGTGGCTACCTCACCCCTGCCGTATCGGGGCTCCCCACCGCTTCAGAGCGGGGGGCAAAATCAGAAGTGGCCCACAAGTGGGCAAAGTGGCTACCTCACCCCTGCCGTATCGGGGATCCCCACGGCTTCAGAGCGGGGGGCAAAATCAGAAGTGGCCCACAAGTGGGCAAAGTGGCTACCTCGCCCCTGCCGTATCGTGGATCCCCTCCGCTTCAGAGCGGGGGGCAAAATCAGAAGTGGCCTACAAGTGGGCAAAGTGGCTACCTCGCCCCTGCCGTATCGGGGATCCCCACCGCTTCAGAGCGGGGGGCAAAATCAGAAGTGGCCCACAAGTGGGCAAAGTGGCTACCTCACCCCTGCCGTATCGGGGATCCCCACCGCTGCAGAGCGGGGGGCAAAATCAGAAGTGGCCTACAAGTGGGCAAAGTGGCTACCTCACCCCTGCCGTATCGGGGATCCCCACCGCTTCACAGCGGGGGGCAAAATCAGAAGTGGCCCACAAGTGGGCAAAGTGGCTACCTCACCCCTGCCGTATCGGGGATCCCCACCGCTGCAGAGCGGGGGGCAAAATCAGAAGTGGCCCACAAGTGGGCAAAGTGGCTACCTCACGCCTGCCGTATCGGGGATCCCCACCGCTTCAGAGCGGGGGGCAAAATCAGAAGTGGCCCACAAGTGGGCAAAGTGGCTACCTCACCCCTGCCGTATCGGGGATCCCCACCCCTTCAGAGCGGGGGGCAAAATCAGAAGTGGCCCACAAGTGGGCAAAGTGGCTACCTCACCCCTGCCGTATCGGGGATCCCCACCGCTTCAGAGCGGGGGGCAAAATCAGAAGTGGCCCACAAGTGGGCAAAGTGGCTACCTCACCCCTGCCGTATCGGGGATCCCCACCGCTTCAGAGCGGGGGGCAAAATCAGAAGTGGCCCACAAGTGGGCAAAGTGGCTACCTCACCCCTGCCGTATCGGGGATCCCCACCGCTTCAGAGCGGGGGGCAAAATCAGAAGTGGCCCACAAGTGGGCAAAGTGGCTACCTCACCCCTGCCGTATCGGGGATCCCCACCGCTTCAGAGCGGGGGGCAAAATCAGAAGTGGTGCCCAAAAGAGGGCCGGAATTGCTGCGTAACCCCTGCCGTCTCGGCGATCCCCAAAAGGGGGGGGGGGTAGACATGGCCCACGTTCGGCCGGGGCAAATAGCCTCTAGGGGCTTTCCTTAAGGGCTGTCCTTAACAATAAAAAAAAAATCCCGCTTTTTTATAAAAAAAAGCGTAACTCGCTTTTTTATATGAAAAAAAAGCGTAACTCGCTTTTTCATATAAAAAAAAGCGTAACTCGCTTTTTTATATAAAAAAAAAGCGTACCTCGCTTTTTTATAAAAAAAAAAAAAGGCGTGCTTCGCTTTTCTATAAAAAAAAAGCGTAACTCGCTTTTTTATATAAAAAAAGAGCGTAACTCGCTTTTTTATAAAAAAAAAACGGCGTAACTCGCTTTTTTATATAAAAAAAAAGCGTAAGTCGCGTAACTTTTTTTTTTTGGTGTAGGTCGCGTCGCAAAAAAAGCGTAAGTCGCGTATCCTACATTTTTCAGTTTTTTTTTCCACACGCGACTTACGCCAAAAAAAAAAATAAACAAGCGACTTACGCTTTACACCTGAAAACGTTGCGCCCCGGAGGCCCTTGGACTGCCCTGCAAATGGGGTGTGCGGGGCTGTGGAGTAACCCCCAGCGCACGCACCGCGCGGCACTCCCCCAGAGTGCCCATCGGTGGGGCCCGGCCGCAAACACAAAAATCTATCGTAAAACGCGAGCCTCTGCAGAGGGATCACCTTTTTTTGTTTAGCCTCAGACTTGTGTGTGCCTTGTGGAAGCGCTCGGACGTTGTGACCGGACCTCAATGACAGCCAAAGTACAACAATCGGTAGTCCCGTGTGGGGGACTACAAAGCCGCTGGAGGCGGTGGGACGTCTATTGGGACCTCAGACCCCGACATGCGTGTGCGGCAGTGGGACGACTGCCTCGCCCTTTGCGGACTGCCCTGACTGCGTGGCTGACTGGAACGTAAATCTGTGCACAGGGGCATGACTCAGGGCGTGCGGGTGATGCGAGATGGGGAGGCAGGTCCTCCGGTGCAGAGAGGCGAGGCAAACGACGAGGGGGGCCCTGTGCATTGGGATTGCACGGGCACGTGATGTCTCGATTGCCTGGGTCCTCGTGTTCGTGGGGGCGGGGGGGGGGGGCAGGGGTCAATAAATGAATTGCGTGTGGGACGCCCCTGCGACGGGGCAAACAAGACGTCGGTTGAGCATGGGCTCAAAGTGTACTGCAGCCCCGACGCAGACGCCCCCCGGGGGGGGGGGGGGGGGGGGCTAAACGCTGAGGGGCCTGTGCTGCAGCCGCATGACCACCCCCGCCGCCATGAAGATGTCCGTCATGTGCTGCGCCGGCGCGCGCTCCAGCACCGCCCAGAACTCGTCGAAGGCCATGCCCGAGGCCGTCGCCTCGTCCCCCTCCGACTCCACCTCCGCCCACTCCCCCTCCCACTCCGCCTCCGCCCACTCGGCGTCGCGCAGGCCGAGCCGCCACAGGAACGCCCGTCGCTGGGGGGCCTCGAGCCGCCCCGACCCGCGCGGGTCCGCCCAGCGCCAGAGCAGCGCCAGGCCGCCCTGCACATCGGCGGTGGCCAGCGTCCCAATGTGCAGCTCCCCCACAAGTTGACAGAAGCGCGGCCACGAGAGGGGGCCCTGGCACGCCACGCCCTCCGCAAGGGACAGCGGGACCCAGTCCGCAAACTTCGTGAAGACGTCCCCGTCGATGCGGCCGGTGTCGTCCGGTTCGAAGAAGTTGAACAGAATCCGCAGCCCTGAGGCAGTACAGAGGGGGGGCTGCTCACGGTTGTGGGGGGCAGGGCAATTGCGCTGGGGCATGTGGCAGGGCCGTCGGCACGGCATCGGCGGCCCCTGCACGTCTTATGTGTGGGTGACTGCAACGCAGAGTAGGACAGTTGCCCTGTGCAGTACCCGTGGGCAATGACCCGGGACCCAGTCCCCTTGCGTCATATCCCACACACAGGAAGGCACCTTAAAAGGCGGACCCCGCTAAGGGGCCATTGGTAGTGCAATGTCGGCGTTGCTTCCAGGTATGCAATGGTCACTGATATTCGCAGCGTATGACACAAGCGGAGTTCCGTATCACCGACACCCTCGGTCGGCCGGGGCCATGAGATGCAAAGCACTCCAAACGTGTGGCACGAGGCACACCGCACACACGCGGGGGGGGGGGGGGGGTGTTGGGTGCGCATGAGGTGCATGGGGGTGGAGCGCACGAATCACACAGGGGGGCTTTGGCATGTTGGGACCCGGGGGAGTTTGGCGCATCGGGAGGCTTTCCAACAGCCCAGTAGTGCCTGGGTACAGAGGACGTGGTCTGCTACATGTCTGCCACAACGGATGGAACTCTGGATCCAGAGCTCGGAAGGCAAAGGTAACGGCCGGCTCAGCTCTCTCAAAGTCTGAGTACATTGCGCTGCAATATGACGTATACAAAATCCCCATGGGCCAAAAGATGCCTCAGTCAGTGTTGTCTCAAGTGCTGGACGTAACAACTACCCTGGGCCTGGGGGGCGAGGGGGAGGGTGAGCTGGGTCCTTGGGTTGCCTGAGTCAGGATTCCCATGGGGTATGGACACCGTCCTTATGCCGAGTAGCCGGCGAGCCCCACCTTGTGTCCCCGCCCACAGGGTTCTTGTGGATACCTAGGCAAGGCAGTCACCAAGTGGAGCCCTCCCCCCAGTGACAGCCATGGTGCGTTCACACAGCATCCTTTCCCCCGTCTATCTATCGCGGAGGCGGCAGGGCCTGGAGCTGGTCTCAATGGGACACCACGCCGCTGTGGCCCTCTCATCACTGTCCTGTCCGCCGGGGTCCACTAGAGACCGCCGGTGTGCGGCCCCTATTTGGTGGCCCGGTTCTGTTGCGCCGCGGTTGGTGGCCGCGCTGGTTTGGGCTTGTGCTTCACCCCCGTGCACTCCTGAGGGCACTAGGCCAGTGCATTGGGTTTGTGGTGCCGGTTGGCGGCGAGTGACTGTGGCATTGGAGGGTCCAGCGGGACATAGGGCCCCGCCCACAAGCAACGGGGCCATGGGGCCACAATGGGGGGGGGGGGAGGATGGAGGACCCCCTTTGGCTAGCCACCGCCGGGGGGCCAGCTCCCCTTGTCATTGCCCCTTCGTATGCCGTCCTCAGAGCGCCAGGCCGCAGGGAGGTCAGTGCACAGGGGGGGCAGCAGCCTCCGGGGACCAGGGGTCCACAAAGCAACCAAACCAGCCTCCACAGCAATGGGCAGGGGTGGGGGGGGGGCAGGTGAGAAGGGAGGACCACCTTGGCTGACCACCGTTGTTGTTGTTGTTGTTGGGGGGGGGGGGGGGGGTTGGCATGATGCCTTTGGTGTGATGATCTCGTCTGCGGCCGGCGGCGCCTACTGGCTGATCGCCATTCGCTGCCCTTCCCTTTGGACCCTTTCCCTCCATCGGCGGTGGTGCCCATCGGCTTCTCACCGCCCTGTGACCTTCCTCTTCCTCCCTGCCCTAATCTTCCCTCTCCCCTTCCCTTTCCCTTCCCTTGGCCTTTCCCTCCATAGGCCGCAGGGGGGGCAGCTCCTGGGGTCTGTTGCTTTGTTTGTGCCCCCTCCCGTGCGCTGCGTGGCACACCAGAGGCCAAGGGGGAGTGGGGGGGGGATGCGGGTGTTTGCCCCAGTGCAGGACTGGGGCTGCTTAACGAGGCCAGAAACGGGGGGTGAGGCCCCCGGCCCAGCCACCCCCTGACGCATCGAAGCCATTGAGGCGACCACTGCCGTGCGCTGGTGCTGGTTCGCCCCCATCGTGTGCCATGTTAGACAGGGCACAACCCTCCCCCCCGCCCCCCGACCTGCGCCTCGTCACAAAGCCGAACCCCCTGACCCCCCGAGGCACGCCAGCCCCCACTCCCCCACCCCCTGAGCCCCCCCCATTCTCTCACTCGGCCGCCACAAAGCGAGGGGCATTGAGACCCAACTGGTGTGTTGTGCCCCTGACACCTGCGGCTTCATTGCCCCCCACAAGTCAGTCCTGCTGCATCTCCACCGTCCGAGGAAGCACAAGGCGCCCCCAACATCCAGGACAACCCCCAACATCCAGGACAACCCCCAACGTCCAGGACAACCCCCAACATCCAGGACAACCCCCAACGTCCAGGACAACCCCCAACATCCAGGACAACCCCCAACATCCAGGACAACCCCCAACATCCAGGACAACCCCCCAACATCCAGGACAACCCCCAACGTCCAGGACAACCCCCAACATCCAGGACAACCCCCAACATCCAGGACAACGGTGTTCGCTAATTTCGAGAAAAAAAGGAAGTGGGTGCCCATACGCGACGTCATTTCCGGGCGGTCACTGACGGCGGTTGGGCGGTGGCCGACGGCGGAGGGCAACCGATCGTAGCCTGAGGGCAACCGACAGCGGTCGAAGACTAATCGATGGCGGTTTGGACGGTATCCGACGGCCGCTGGAGGACAAGCGACGCCGGTTGAGCAATCGTTTTAGGCGCTTTCACAGGGCGCTCCTTTGCGGAAAAAACAACAGACGGGGTCATAGGCAGGCTATTGCTTAGTGACCCGGGGGGGGGGGGGGGGTTAGTTTGGGCCTCGGCCAGGTCTCAGCCAGCCACCCCCCCGGGGGGGGGGGGGTATTGTGCCCACTAAGCAATAGCTTGGTCATAGGTCAAAGGAGGGCCCTGGGACAAGCGCACGTACTGCAGCCCCCCAGTGCAACGAAGTGAGCAAGTGTGCGTGGGTTGGGGTCAGATGCGGGATTTTGGGCAACAATGCACTTTGCAATTGCTTGTCTGGACAGCCATCCTCCTCCGGAAGGGGGGTCTGCTTTGCTGCGGGTGACTGGTCATGTCCTGCCCTCAGAACTGATGCTTGAATGACCTCCTCTACGCCCCTCCACAAACCTGCGGAGGTGTCCAGCGTGTTCGGAGATGAGGTGGACGGTGTAGGGGACCCCTGCGATGGGGCTCTGGGATCCAATAACAGTGTTGGGGACCTGGGGGAATGGGGGCTGGACCCCGACGGGGACGTTCTCGTGACGGTGTATGCAGAGAGGGGACTCTGCCCCGGCGATGCAAATGGCCGGGTGAACGGTGGTGAGCCCGGGCGGCTGAGTTCATAATCGTCCGGGACTTGGCTGGACGTGTATGACTGCGTCCATGAGGAAACGGTCGGCACTTGAGGATCGGGGGTTGACGGTTGAGGGGTTTGTGGTAGATCCCACAAAACAGTTGGGGGCAAAGAGGTCTCGGACTGGCTCAATGTTGCAGTCGGGGGTTGGGGGGTTGGGGGCTGACTCCATGTTGCGGATGGCGTGCGGAATTTGGCCGTTGATGCAGCTCCGGACAGAAGCATGCCTAAGGACAGAGGACGAGGGACAAGCTGAGCTGAGGCGTGCGAATCTTGTGAAATGGGCAGATTTGTTTCTTGTCGAGCACCGTCGCCCTTTCCCCTGTTGTCTTGTTGTTGTGCTCTCCAATAACTGTCTGGCTGTCTCAGGGTAGCTGTATGGCGGAAGACTGCTACCGGGTGTTTGTCTGATTTCAGTCATTTACATAAGCTCCTGAAGATTTCATGGTTCCAATTCATACCACAGCCCCGTGGGGGTGTGGCGGTATGAATACCGCATTGCACCCCCCGGGAGTAACAACGGGTGGGTGGATGTGGTTTGGTGGGAGAGAAAGATGCCGTGTGTGCTTGAGCGTGCTCTGGCCTATCAATGAAGGTCCATGTGCAGTGATGAGGAGGCAAGCACAGCAGGCTCAGATGACTGACGCCGCTTTATGACTGTCAGCCCCCGTTCTGCAGGATCAGAACGTCAATGTCGTGTGGTGATTATGTAACTTCAGGGCTTGCACTTCCGTGCCTCAGCACAAAAGCAGGGGTCCCAGCGTGCCATTCTCATGCCGTAGCTCCTCTGGCACAGGTACTGGAGCGGAGCTAAATGTGTTTGTGTGTTTTGTGAGAAACATGTGATGTGGCGTGGTGTGGGTTTGTGTGCGTGGTTGAGCACATTGAGTGGGAAGGGGTGGAGTGTGTGTGTGTGTGGGGGGGGGGGTCCAGATAAAATGACACGGAAAACATTGAAGTGCCTTCATCGGAGCGAATCTTTTTTACCGCCTTTTGGAACGTACCGGTCCGATATGTACACGGCTGCGTGATCTAAGCAAAACACTGCTATGGTCCCACATGGGCTGAGTGCCAAAGTGCCGTTGATGGACCTCAAGGACGAAGAGGGGCAGTGCGCAGGGCAAACAACAGCTCAACGGGATCCCGTAATGCCATGACCTGCAAAGACCGCTACGACGCACCTCCTTGTGACATGTGTGTGTTGGGGGTCTGACAAATGAGACCCGGGGCTTGACTTCCTGCGAAATTGCAATTTGTGTTTCGCAGAGGACTGCTCAGAGCAGAGCGTGGCATTGCAGTTGGATAGTGCAAGCACTGCTACGGAGTATTGCTGCATGTTTGGATTGTCTTTAGGCGGCCATGCAGCCAACATGACCTCTCGGCAGCTGAGGAACCCGCAGGCCAACCCGCATGTTGTGCCCCCACAGGCCCAGCGCACGGCGACAGACACACAACACCTGCGCCGAGCAGAATGGTCTGGCAGGAGTCAGGCATTTTGTCAATGAACCGCAGGACGTCCTCAAAGGACTTGGGGGGCCCGTTCCGGTTCGCCAGCAGGACATCCAATCGCTGCATGAACTGCACGTACAGCGCGTGCGGCACCTCCGGACGACTGTCGTGCACCCAATCCCAAAGCAGCCGCAGACCACTCACGGCCTCGGCACGCGTGACCCGCGTGACGCGGACCCGGGACAGCAGCGCACTGTAGTGACTGAAGTCCACGGCAAAGGCCCCCTCGGGCGCCAGGTCCCATGCCACATGCAGCCCCACGGCCTCGGCAAACTGCTTGAACCCGGCGGCCTGGATCGTGTCGGGCTGCGGCTGGAAGAACTTGAACAACACGCGGCGTGCGGCGACCTCCAAGTCATAGTCCAGACCCACCGATTCGGCGTCGAGCGAGAGGATGTTGGTCTGGACGGCGGACGGCAGCTGCAGGACCATCTCCCGGAACTGGTCCTTTTTCATGAGCGCACCGCCGATCTCCGGCGGGGCTCCGGAGGAGTTCCACTTGATCTCCAGAAGGCCCAGGGCGTTCATGAAGCGCTGGCGCTCTTGGACGTCCAGTGCGCGGCGGCCCCGCACGTCCATTTGGGCCCACAGGCGGTCAATGGCGGCCTCCATTTGGGGCGTCGGTGCGGACATGGGCTCGTGGTGAGGCACCCCAGCCCTTTGCTGGACCACCGCAGCACAGCAGCTGAGGAATGGAGGAGGTGTGAAGAGGGCGCGTATGGCCCGGCGGAGATGAGATAATCAGGTCAGGTCATGTGCTTATCCACAAAAGAGGGTTTGTGGCGGGGGGGGGGGCTGTTGTAAAGGCCCTGTGTTGTAAAGGCCCCGTGTTGTAAAGGCCCTGTGTTGTAAAGGCCCTGTGTTGTAAAGGCCCTGTGTTGTAAAGGCCCTGTGTTGTAAAGGCCCTGTGTTGTAAAGGCCCCGTGTTGTAAAGGCCCTGTGTTGTAAAGGCCCCGTGTTGTAAAGGCCTCGTGTTGTAAAGGCCCCGTGTTGTAAAGGCCCTGTGTTGTAAAGGCCCTGTGTTGTAAAGGCCCTGTGTTGTAAAGGCCCCGTGTTGTAAAGGCCATGTGTTGTAAAGGCCCTGTGTTGTAAAGGCCCCGTGTTGTAAAGGCCCCGTGTTGTAAAGGCCCCGTGTTGTAAAGGCCTCGTGTTGTAAAGGCCCCGTGTTGTAAAGGCCCTGTGTTGTAAAGGCCCTGTGTTGTAAAGGCCCTGTGTTGTAAAGGCCCTGTGTTGTAAAGGCCCTGTGTTGTAAAGGCCCTGTGTTGTAAAGGCCCTGTGTTGTAAAGGCCCTGTGTTGTAAAGGCCCCGTGTTGTAAAGGCCCTGTGTTGTAAAGGCCCCGTGTTGTAAAGGCCCCGTGTTGTAAAGGCCCTGTGTTGTAAAGGCCCTGTGTTGTATAAAGGCCCCGTGTTGTAAAGGCCCTGTGTTGTAAAGGCCCTGTGTTGTATAAAGGCCCCGTGTTGTAAAGGCCCTGTGTTGTAAAGGCCCTGTGTTGTAAAGGCCCCGTGTTGTAAAGGCCCCGTGTTGTAAAGGCCCTGTGTTGTAAAGGCCCCGTGTTGTAAAGGCCCCGTGTTGTAAAGGCCCTGTGTTGTAAAGGCCCTGTGTTGTAAAGGCCGCGTGTTGTAAAGGCCCCGTGTTGTAAAGGCCCCGTGTTGTAAAGGCCTCGTGTTGTAAAGGCCCCGTGTTGTAAAGGCCCTGTGTTGTAAAGGCCCTGTGTTGTAAAGGCCCTGTGTTGTAAAGGCCCTGTGTTGTAAAGGCCCTGTGTTGTAAAGGCCCCGTGTTGTAAAGGCCCTGTGTTGTAAAGGCCCCGTGTTGTAAAGGCCCCGTGTTGTAAAGGCCCTGTGTTGTAAAGGCCCTGTGTTGTATAAAGGCCCCGTGTTGTAAAGGCCCTGTGTTGTAAAGGCCCTGTGTTGTATAAAGGCCCCGTGTTGTAAAGGCCCTGTGTTGTAAAGGCCCCGTGTTGTAAAGGCCCCGTGTTGTAAAGGCTCTGTGTTGTAAAGGCCCTGTGTTGTAAAGGCCCTGTGTTGTAAAGGCCCTGTGTTGTAAAGGCCCTGTGTTGTACAGGCCCTGTGTTGTAAAGGCCCTGTGTTGTAAAGGCCCTGTGTTGTAAAGGCCCTGCGTTGTAAAGGCCCTGTGTTGTAAAGGCCCTGTGTTGTAAAGGCCCCGTGTTGTAAAGGCCCTGTGTTGTAAAGGCCCTGTGTTGTATAAAGGCCCCGTGTTGTAAAGGCCCCGTGTTGTAAAGGCCCCGTGTTGTAAAGGCTCTGTGTTGTAAAGGCCCTGTGTTGTAAAGGCCCTGTGTTGTAAAGGCCCTGTGTTGTAAAGGCCCTGTGTTGTAAAGGCCCTGTGTTGTAAAGGCCCTGTGTTGTAAAGGCCCTGTGTTGTAAAGGCCCCGTGTTGTAAAGGCCTCGTGTTGTAAAGGCCCTGTGTTGTAAAGGCCCTGTGTTGTAAAGGCGCTGTGTTGTAAAGGCCCTGTGTTGTAAAGGCCCTGTGTTGTAAAGGCCCTGTGTTGTAAAGGCCCCGTGTTGTAAAGGCCCTGTGTTGTAAAGGCCCTGTGTTGTCAAGGCCCTGTGTTGTAAAGGCCCTGTGTTGTAAAGGCCCCGTGTTGTAAAGGCCCTGTGTTGTAAAGGCCCCGTGTTGTAAAGGCCTCGTGTTGTAAAGGCCCTGTAGTGTGAAGGCCCCGTGTTGTAAAGGCCCTGTGTTGTAAAGGCCCTGTGTTGTAAAGGCCTCGTGTTGTAAAGGCCCTGTGTTGTAAAGGCCCCGTGTTGTAAAGGCCCTGTGTTGTAAAGGCCCTGTGTTGTAAAGGCCCTGTGTTGTAAAGGCCCTGTGTTGTAAAGGCCCTGTGTTGTAAAGGCCCTGTGTTGTAAAGGCCCTGTGTTGTAAAGGCCCCGTGTTGTAAAGGTCTCGTGTTGTAAAGGCCCTGTGTTGTAAAGGCCCCGTGTTGTAAAGGCCCCGTGTTGTAAAGGCCCTGTGTTGTAAAGGCCCTGTGTTGTATAAAGGCCCCGTGTTGTAAAGGCCCTGTGTTGTAAAGGCCCTGTGTTGTATAAAGGCCCCGTGTTGTAAAGGCCCTGTGTTGTAAAGGCCCCGTGTTGTAAAGGCCCCGTGTTGTAAAGGCTCTGTGTTGTAAAGGCCCTGTGTTGTAAAGGCCCTGTGTTGTAAAGGCCCTGTGTTGTAAAGGCCCTGTGTTGTACAGGCCGTGTGTTGTAAAGGCCCTGTGTTGTAAAGGCCCTGTGTTGTAAAGGCCCTGCGTTGTAAAGGCCCTGTGTTGTAAAGGCCCTGTGTTGTAAAGGCCCCGTGTTGTAAAGGCCCTGTGTTGTAAAGGCCCTGTGTTGTATAAAGGCCCCGTGTTGTAAAGGCCCCGTGTTGTAAAGGCCCCGTGTTGTAAAGGCTCTGTGTTGTAAAGGCCCTGTGTTGTAAAGGCCCTGTGTTGTAAAGGCCCTGTGTTGTAAAGGCCCTGTGTTGTAAAGGCCCTGTGTTGTAAAGGCCCTGTGTTGTAAAGGCCCTGTGTTGTAAAGGCCCCGTGTTGTAAAGGCCTCGTGTTGTAAAGGCCCTGTGTTGTAAAGGCCCTGTGTTGTAAAGGCGCTGTGTTGTAAAGGCCCTGTGTTGTAAAGGCCCTGTGTTGTAAAGGCCCTGTGTTGTAAAGGCCCCGTGTTGTAAAGGCCCTGTGTTGTAAAGGCCCTGTGTTGTCAAGGCCCTGTGTTGTAAAGGCCCTGTGTTGTAAAGGCCCCGTGTTGTAAAGGCCCTGTGTTGTAAAGGCCCCGTGTTGTAAAGGCCTCGTGTTGTAAAGGCCCTGTAGTGTGAAGGCCCCGTGTTGTAAAGGCCCTGTGTTGTAAAGGCCCTGTGTTGTACAGGCCTCGTGTTGTAAAGGCCCTGTGTTGTAAAGGCCCCGTGTTGTAAAGGCCCTGTGTTGTAAAGGCCCTGTGTTGTAAAGGCCCTGTGTTGTAAAGGCCCTGTGTTGTAAAGGCCCTGTGTTGTAAAGGCCCTGTGTTGTAAAGGCCCTGTGTTGTAAAGGCCCCGTGTTGTAAAGGCCTCGTGTTGTAAAGGCCCTGTGTTGTAAAGGCCCTGTGTTGTAAAGGCCCTGTGTTGTAAAGGCCCTGTGTTGTAAAGGCCCCGTGTTGTAAAGGCCCTGTGTTGTAAAGGCCCTGTGTTGTAAAGGCCCTGCGTTGTAAAGGCCCTGTGTTGTAAAGGCCCTGTGTTGTAAAGGCCCCGTGTTGTAAAGGCCCTGTGTTGTAAAGGCCCTGTGTTGTATAAAGGCCCCGTGTTGTAAAGGCCCCGTGTTGTAAAGGCCCCGTGTTGTAAAGGCTCTGTGTTGTAAAGGCCCTGTGTTGTAAAGGCCCTGTGTTGTAAAGGCCCTGTGTTGTAAAGGCCCTGTGTTGTAAAGGCCCTGTGTTGTAAAGGCCCTGTGTTGTAAAGGCCCTGTGTTGTAAAGGCCCTGCGTTGTAAAGGCCCTGTGTTGTAAAGGCCCTGTGTTGTAAAGGCCCCGTGTTGTAAAGGCCCTGTGTTGTAAAGGCCCTGTGTTGTAAAGGCCCTGTGTTGTAAAGGCCCTGTGTTGTAAAGGCCCTGTGTTGTACAGGCCCTGTGTTGTAAAGGCCCTGTGTTGTAAAGGCCCTGTGTTGTAAAGGCCCTGCGTTGTAAAGGCCCTGTGTTGTAAAGGCCCTGTGTTGTAAAGGCCCCGTGTTGTAAAGGCCCTGTGTTGTAAAGGCCCTGTGTTGTATAAAGGCCCCGTGTTGTAAAGGCCCCGTGTTGTAAAGGCCCCGTGTTGTAAAGGCTCTGTGTTGTAAAGGCCCTGTGTTGTAAAGGCCCTGTGTTGTAAAGGCCCTGTGTTGTAAAGGCCCTGTGTTGTAAAGGCCCTGTGTTGTAAAGGCCCTGTGTTGTAAAGGCCCTGTGTTGTAAAGGCCCCGTGTTGTAAAGGCCTCGTGTTGTAAAGGCCCTGTGTTGTAAAGGCCCTGTGTTGTAAAGGCGCTGTGTTGTAAAGGCCCTGTGTTGTAAAGGCCCTGTGTTGTAAAGGCCCTGTGTTGTAAAGGCCCCGTGTTGTAAAGGCCCTGTGTTGTAAAGGCCCTGTGTTGTCAAGGCCCTGTGTTGTAAAGGCCCTGTGTTGTAAAGGCCCCGTGTTGTAAAGGCCCTGTGTTGTAAAGGCCCCGTGTTGTAAAGGCCTCGTGTTGTAAAGGCCCTGTAGTGTGAAGGCCCCGTGTTGTAAAGGCCCTGTGTTGTAAAGGCCCTGTGTTGTACAGGCCTCGTGTTGTAAAGGCCCTGTGTTGTAAAGGCCCCGTGTTGTAAAGGCCCTGTGTTGTAAAGGCCCTGTGTTGTAAAGGCCCTGTGTTGTAAAGGCCCTGTGTTGTAAAGGCCCTGTGTTGTAAAGGCCCTGTGTTGTAAAGGCCCTGTGTTGTAAAGGCCCCGTGTTGTAAAGGCCTCGTGTTGTAAAGGCCCTGTGTTGTAAAGGCCCTGTGTTGTAAAGGCCCTGTGTTGTAAAGGCCCTGTGTTGTAAAGGCCCCGTGTTGTAAAGGCCCTGTGTTGTAAAGGCCCTGTGTTGTAAAGGCCCTGCGTTGTAAAGGCCCTGTGTTGTAAAGGCCCTGTGTTGTAAAGGCCCCGTGTTGTAAAGGCCCTGTGTTGTAAAGGCCCTGTGTTGTATAAAGGCCCCGTGTTGTAAAGGCCCCGTGTTGTAAAGGCCCCGTGTTGTAAAGGCCCTGTGTTGTAGAGGCCCTGTGTTGTAAAGGCCCTGTGTTGTAAAGGCCCTGTGTTGTAAAGGCCCTGTGTTGTAAAGGCCCCGTGTTGTAAAGGCCTCGTGTTGTAAAGGCCCTGTGTTGTAAAGGCCCTGTGTTGTAAAGGCGCTGTGTTGTAAAGGCCCTGTGTTGTAAAGGCCCTGTGTTGTAAAGGCCCTGTGTTGTAAAGGCCCCGTGTTGTAAAGGCCCTGTGTTGTAAAGGCCCTGTGTTGTAAAGGCCCTGTGTTGTAAAGGCCCCGTGTTGTAAAGGCCCTGTGTTGTAAAGGCCCCGTGTTGTAAAGGCCCTGTGTTGTAAAGGCCCTGTGTTGTAAAGGCCCTGTGTTGTAAAGGCCCTGTGTTGTAAAGGCCCCGTGTTGTAAAGGCCCTGTGTTGTAAAGGCCCTGTGTTGTAAAGGCCCTGTGTTGTAAAGGCCCTGTGTTGTAAAGGCCCTGTGTTGTAAAGGCCCTGTGTTGTAAAGGCCCTGTGTTGTAAAGGCCCCGTGTTGTAAAGGCCTCGTGTTGTAAAGGCCCTGTGTTGTAAAGGCCCTGTGTTGTAAAGGCGCTGTGTTGTAAAGGCCCTGTGTTGTAAAGGCCCCGTGTTGTAAAGGCCCTGTGTTGTAAAGGCCCCGTGTTGTAAAGGCCCTGTGTTGTAAAGGCCCTGTGTTGTAAAGGCCCTGTGTTGTAAAGGCCCTGTGTTGTAAAGGCCCTGTGTTGTAAAGGCCCTGTGTTGTAAAGGCCCTGTGTTGTAAAGGCCCTGTGTTGTAAAGGCCCTGTGTTGTACAGGCCCTGTGTTGTAAAGGCCCCGTGTTGTAAAGGCCTTGTGTTGTAAAGGCCCTGTGTTGTAAAGGCCCTGTGTTGTAAAGGCCCTGTGTTGTAAAGGCCCTGTGTTGTAAAGGCCCTGTGTTGTAAAGGCCCTGTGTTGTAAAGGCCCTGTGTTGTAAAGGCCCTGTGTTGTAAAGGCCCTGTGCTGTAAAGGCCCTGTGTTGTAAAGGCCCTGTGTTGTAAAGGCCCTGTGTTGTAAAGGCCCTGTGTTGTAAAGGCCCTGTGTTGTAAAGGCCCTGTGTTGTAAAGGCCCCGTGTTGTAAAGGCCCTGTGTTGTAAAGGCCCTGTGTTGTAAAGGCCTCGTGTTGTAAAGGCCCTGTGTTGTAAAGGCCCTGTGTTGTAAAGGCGCTGTGTTGTAAAGGCCCTGTGTTGTAAAGGCCCCGTGTTGTAAAGGCCCTGTGTTGTAAAGGCCCTGTGTTGTAAAGGCCCTGTGTTGTAAAAGCCCTGTGTTGTAAAGGCCCTGTGTTGTAAAGGCCCTGTGTTGTAAAAGCCCCGTGTTGTAAAGGCCCTGTGTTGTAAAGGCCCTGTGTTGTAAAGGCCCTGTGTTGTAAAGGCGCTGTGTTGTAAAGGCCCTGTGTTGTAAAGGCCCTGTGTTGTAAAGGCCCTGTGTTGTAAAGGCCCCGTGTTGTAAAGGCCCTGTGTTGTAAAGGCCCTGTGTTGTACAGGCCCTGTGTTGTAAAGGCCCCGTGTTGTAAAGGCCCTGTGTTATAAAGGCCCTGTGTTGTAAAGGCCCCGTGTTGTAAAGGCCCTGTGTTGTAAAGGCCCTGTGTTGTAAAGGCCCTGTGTTGTAAAAGCCCTGTGTTGTAAAGGCCCTGTGTTGTAAAGGCCCTGTGTTGTAAAGGCCCTGTGTTGTAAAGGCCCTGTGTTGTAAAGGCCCTGTGTTGTAAAGGCCCTGTGTTGTAAAGGCCCTGTGTTGTAAAGGCCCTGTGTTGTAAAGGCCCCGTGTTGTAAAGGCCCTGTATTGTAAAGGCCCTGTGTTGTAAAGGCCCCGTGTTGTAAAGGCCCTGTGTTGTAAAGGCCCCGTGTTGTAAAGGCCCCGTGTTGTAAAGGCCCTGTGTTGTAAAGGCCCCGTGTTGTAAAGGCCCTGTGTTGTAAAGGCCCTGTGTTGTAAAAGCCCTGTGTTGTAAAGGCCCTGTGTTGTAAAGGCCCTGTGTTGTAAAGGCCCCGTGTTGTAAAGGCCCCGTGTTGTAAAGGCTCTGTGTTGTAAAGGCCCTGCGTTGTAAAGGCCCTGTGTTGTAAAGGCCCCGTGTTGTAAAGGCCCTGTGTTGTAAAGGCCCTGTGTTGTAAAGGCCCCGTGTTGTAAAGGCCCTGTGTTGTAAAGGCCCTGTGTTGTAAAGGCCCTGTGTTGTAAAAGCCCCGTGTTGTAAAGGCCCTGTGTTGTAAAGGCCCTGTGTTGTAAAGGCCCCGTGTTGTAAAGGCCCTGTGTTGTAAAGGCCCCCTGTTGTAAAGGCCCCGTGTTGTAAAGGCCCTGTGTTGTAAAGGCCCCGTGTTGTAAAGGCCCTGTGTTGTAAAGGCCCTGTGTTGTAAAAGCCCTGTGTTGTAAAGGCCCTGTGTTGTAAAGGCCCTGTGTTGTAAAGGCCCCGTGTTGTAAAGGCCCCGTGTTGTAAAGGCTCTGTGTTGTAAAGGCCCTGCGTTGTAAAGGCCCTGTGTTGTAAAGGCCCCGTGTTGTAAAGGCCCTGTGTTGTAAAGGCCCTGTGTTGTAAAGGCCCCGTGTTGTAAAGGCCCTGTGTTGTAAAGGCCCTGTGTTGTAAAGGCCCCGTGTTGTAAAGGCCCTGTATTGTAAAGGCCCTGTGTTGTATAAAGGCCCCGTGTTGTAAAGGCCCAGTGTTGTAAAGGCCCCGTGTTGTAAAGGCCCTGTGTTGTAAAGGCTCTGTGTTGTAAAGGCCCTGTGTTGTAAAGGCCCTGTGTTGTAAAGGCCCTGTGTTGTAAAGGCCCTGTGTTGTAAAGGCCCTGTGTTGTAAAGGCCCTGTGTTGTCAAGGCCCTGTGTTGTAAAGGCCCCGTGTTCTAAAGGCCCCGTGTTGTAAAGGCCCTGTGTTGTAAAGGCCCTGTGTTGTAAAGGCCCCGTGTTGTAAAGGCCCCGTGTTGTAAAGGCCCTGTGTTGTAAAGGCCCCGTGTGGTAAAGGCCCTGTGTTGTAAAGGCCCTGTGTTGTAAAGGCCCCGTGTTGTAAAGGCCCTGTGTCGTAAAGGCCCCGTGTTGTAAAGGCCCTGTGTTGTAAAAGCCCTGTGTTGTAAAGGCCCCGTGTTGTAAAGGCCCCGTGTTGTAAAGGCCCCGTGTTGTAAAGGCCCCGTGTTGTAAAGGCCCTGTGTTGTAAAGGCCATGTGTTGTAAAGGCCCTGTGTTGTAAAGGCCCCGTGTTGTAAAGGCCTCGTGTTGTAAAGGCCATGTGTTGTAAAGGCGCTGTGTTGTAAAGGCCCTGTGTTGTACAGGCCCCGTGTTGTAAAGGCCCTGTGTTGTAAAGACCCTGTGTTGTAAAATGCCTGTGTTGTAAAGGCCCTGTGTTGTAAAGGCCCTGTGTTGTAAAGGCCCTGTGTTGTAAAGGCCCCGTGTTGTAAAGGCCCTGTGTTGTAAAGGCCCTGTGTTGTAAAGGCCCCGGGTTGTAAAGGCCCTGTGTTGTAAAGGCCCTGTGTTGTAAAGGCCCTGTGTTGTAAAGGCCCCGTGTTGTAAAGGCCCTGTGTTGTAAAGGCCCTGTGTTGTAAAGGCCCTGTGTTGTGAAGGCCCCGTGTTGTAAAGGCCCTGTGTTGTAAAGGCCCTGTGTTGTAAAGGCCCCGTGTTGTAAAGGCCCTGTGTTGTAAAGGCCCCGTGTTGTAAAGGCCTCGTGTTGTAAAGGCCCTGTGTTGTAAAGGCCCTGTGTTGTAAAGGCCCTGTGTTGTAAAGGCCCTGTGTTGTAAAGGCCCTGTGATGTAAAGGCCCTGTGTTGTAAAGGCCCTGTGTTGTAAAGGCCCTGTGTTGTAAAGGCCCTGTGTTGTAAAGGCCCTGTGTTGTAAAGGCCCCGTGTTGTAAAGGCCCCGTGTTGTAAAGGCCCTGTGTTGTAAAGGCCCCGTGTTGTAAAGGCCCTGTGTTGTAAAGGCCCTGTGTTGTAAAGGCCCCGTGTTGTAAAGGCCCCGTGTTGTAAAGGCTCTGTGTTGTAAAGGCCCTGCGTTGTAAAGGCCCTGTGTTGTAAAGGCCCCATGTTGTAAAGGCCCTGTGTTGTAAAGGCCCTGTGTTGTAAAGGCCCCGTGTTGTAAAGGCCCCGTGTTGTAAAGGCCCCGTGTTGTAAAGGCCCCGTGTTGTAAAGGCTCTGTGTTGTAAAGGCCCTGTGTTGTAAAGGCCCTGTGTTGTAAAGGCCCTGTGTTGTAAAGGCCCCGTGTTGTAAAGGCCCTGTGTTGTAAAGGCCCTGTGTTGTAAAGGCCCTGTGTTGTAAAGGCCCCGTGTTGTAAAGGCCCCGTGTTGTAAAGGCCCCGTGTTGTAAAGGCTCTGTGTTGTAAAGGCCCTGTGTTGTAAAGGCCCTGTGTTGTAAAGGCCCTGTGTTGTAAAGGCCCTGTGTTGTAAAGGCCCTGTGTTGTAAAGGCCTTGTGTTGTAAAGGCCTTGTGTTGTGAAGGCCCCGTGTTGTAAAGGCCCCGTGTTGTAAAGGCCCTGTGTTGTAAAGGCCCTGTGTTGTAAAGGCCCTGTGTTGTAAAGGCCCTGTGTTGTAAAGGCCCCGTGTTGTAAAGGCCCTGTGTTGTAAAGGCCCTGTGTTGTAAAGGCCCTGTGTTGTAAAGGCCCCGTGTTGTAAAGGCCCTGTGTTGTAAAGGCCCTGTGTTGTAAAGGCCCTGTGTTGTAAAGGCCCTGTGTTGTAAAGGCCCTGTGTTGTAAAGGCCCTGTGTTGTAAAGGCTCTGTGTTGTAAAGGCCCTGCGTTGTAAAGGCCCTGTGTTGTAAAGGCCCCGTGTTGTAAAGGCCCTGTGTTGTAAAGGCCCTGTGTTGTAAAGGCCCCGTGTTGTAAAGGCCGTGTGTTGTAAAGGCCCTGTGTTGTAAAGGCCCCGTGTTGTAAAGGCCCTGTGTTGTAAAGGCCCTGTGTTGTATAAAGGCCCCGTGTTGTAAAGGCCCCGTGTTGTAAAGGCCCCGTGTTGTAAAGGCCCCGTGTTGTAAAGGCTCTGTGTTGTAAAGGCCCTGTGTTGTAAAGGCCCTGTGTTGTAAAGGCCCTGTGTTGTAAAGGCCCTGTGTTGTAAAGGCCCTGTGTTGTAAAGGCCCTGTGTTGTAAAGGCCCTGTGTTGTGAAGGCCCCGTGTTGTAAAGGCCCCGTGTTGTAAAGGCCCTGTGTTGTAAAGGCCCTGTGTTGTAAAGGCCCTGTGTTGTAAAGGCCCTGTGTTGTAAAGGCCCCGTGTTGTAAAGGCCCTGTGTTGTAAAGGCCCTGTGTTGTAAAGGCCCCGTGTTGTAAAGGCCCCGTGTTGTAAAGGCCCCGTGTTGTAAAGGCCCCGTGTGGTAAAGGCCCTGTGTTGTAAAGGCCCTGTGTTGTAAAGGCCCCGTGTTGTAAAGGCCCTGTGTTGTAAAGGCCCCGTGTTGTAAAGGCCCTGTGTTGTAAAGGCCCTGTGTTGTAAAGGCCCCGTGTTGTAAAGGCCCCGTGTTGTAAAGGCCCTGTGTTGTAAAGGCCCTGTGTTGTAAAGGCTCTGTGTTGTAAAGGCCCTGTGTTGTAAAGACCCTGTGTTGTAAAGGGCCTGTGTTGTAAAGGCCCTGTGGTGTAAAGGCCCTGTGTTGTAAAGGCCCTGTGTTGTAAAGGCCCCGTGTTGTAAAGGCCCTGTGTTGTAAAGGCCCTGTGTTGTAAAGGCCCCGGGTTGTAAAGGCCCTGTGTTGTAAAGGCCCTGTGTTGTAAAGGCCCTGTGTTGTAAAGGCCCTGTGTTGTAAAGGCCCTGTATTGTAAAGGCCCTGTGTTGTAAAGGCCCTGTGTTGTGAAGGCCCCGTGTTGTAAAGGCCCCGTGTTGTAAAGGCCCTGTGTTGTAAAGGCCCTGTGTTGTAAAGGCCCTGTGTTGTAAAGGCCCCGTGTTGTAAAGGCCTCGTGTTGTAAAGGCCCTGTGTTGTAAAGGCCCTGTGTTGTAAAGGCCCTGTGTTGTAAAGGCCCTGTGTTGTAAAGGCCTTGTGATGTAAAGGCCCTGTGTTGTAAAGGCCCTGTGTTGTAAAGGCCCTGTGTTGTAAAGGCCCTGTGTTGTAAAGGCCCTGTGTTGTAAAGGCCCCGTGTTGTAAAGGCCCTGTGTTGTAAAGGCCCTGTGTTGTAAAGGCCCTGTGTTGTAAAGGCCCTGTGTTGTAAAGGCCCTGTGTTGTAAAGGCCCTGTGTTGTAAAGGCCCTGTGTTGTAAAGGCCCTGTGTTGTAAAGGCCCCGTGTTGTAAAGGCCCTGTGTTGTAAAGGCCCTGTGTTGTAAAGGCCCCGTGTTGTAAAGGCCCTGTGTTGTAAAGGCCCCGTGTTGTAAAGGCCTCGTGTTGTAAAGGCCCTGTGTTGTAAAGGCCCTGTGTTGTAAAGGCCCCGTGTTGTAAAGGCCCTGTGTTGTAAAGGCCCTGTGTTGTGAAGGCCCCGTGTTGTAAAGGCCCCGTGTTGTAAAGGCCCTGTGTTGTAAAGGCCCTGTGTTGTAAAGGCCCTGTGTTGTAAAGGCCCCGTGTTGTAAAGGCCCTGTGTTGTAAAGGCCCTGTGTTGTAAAGGCCCTGTGTTGTAAAGGCCTCGTGTTGTAAAGGCCCTGTGTTGTAAAGGCCCTGTGTTGTAAAGGCCCTGTGTTGTAAAGGCCCTGTGTTGTAAAGGCCCCGTGTTGTAAAGGCCCTGTGTTGTAAAGGCCCCGTGTTGTAAAGGCCCTGTGTTGTAAAGGCCCTGTGTTGTAAAAGCCCTGTGTTGTAAAGGCCCTGTGTTGTAAAGGCCCTGTGTTGTAAAGGCCCTGTGTTGTAAAGGCCCTGTGTTGTAAAGGCCCTGTGTTGTAAAGGCCCTGTGTTGTAAAGGCCCTGTGTTGTAAAGGCCCTGTGTTGTAAAGGCCCTGTGTTGTAAAGGCCCTGTGTTGTAAAGGCCCTGTGTTGTAAAGGCCCCGTGTTGTAAAGGCCCTGTGTTGTAAAGGCCCTGTGTTGTAAAGGCCCTGTGTTGTAAAGACCCTGTGTTGTAAAGGCCCTGTGTTGTAAAGGCCCCGTGTTGTAAAGGCCCTGTGTTGTAAAGGCCCTGTGTTGTAAAAGCCCTGTGTTGTAAAGGCCCTGTGTTGTAAAGGCCCTGTGTTGTAAAGGCCCCGTGTTGTAAAGGCCCCGTGTTGTAAAGGCTCTGTGTTGTAAAGGCCCTGCGTTGTAAAGGCCCTGTGTTGTAAAGGCCCCGTGTTGTAAAGGCCCTGTGTTGTAAAGGCCCTGTGTTGTAAAGGCCCCGTGTTGTAAAGGCCCTGTGTTGTAAAGGCCCTGTGTTGTAAAGGCCCCGTGTTGTAAAGGCCCTGTATTGTAAAGGCCCTGTGTTGTATAAAGGCCCCGTGTTGTAAAGGCCCAGTGTTGTAAAGGCCCCGTGTTGTAAAGGCCCTGTGTTGTAAAGGCTCTGTGTTGTAAAGGCCCTGTGTTGTAAAGGCCCTGTGTTGTAAAGGCCCTGTGTTGTAAAGGCCCTGTGTTGTAAAGGCCCTGTGTTGTAAAGGCCCTGTGTTGTAAAGGCCCTGTGTTGTAAAGGCCCCGTGTTCTAAAGGCCCTGTGTTGTAAAGGCCCTGTGTTGTAAAGGCCCTGTGTTGTAAAGGCCCCGTGTTGTAAAGGCCCCGTGTTGTAAAGGCCCTGTGTTGTAAAGGCCCCGTGTGGTAAAGGCCCTGTGTTGTAAAGGCCCTGTGTTGTAAAGGCCCTGTGTTGTAAAGGCCCTGTGTCGTAAAGGCCCCGTGTTGTAAAGGCCCTGTGTTGTAAAAGCCCTGTGTTGTAAAGGCCCCGTGTTGTAAAGGCCCCGTGTTGTAAAGGCCCTGTGTTGTAAAGGCCCTGTGTTGTAAAGGCCATGTGTTGTAAAGGCCCTGTGTTGTAAAGGCCCCGTGTTGTAAAGGCCTCGTGTTGTAAAGGCCATGTGTTGTAAAGGCGCTGTGTTGTAAAGGCCCTGTGTTGTACAGGCCCCGTGTTGTAAAGGCCCTGTGTTGTAAAGACCCTGTGTTGTAAAGGGCCTGTGTTGTAAAGGCCCTGTGTTGTAAAGGCCCTGTGTTGTAAAGGCCCTGTGTTGTAAAGGCCCCGTGTTGTAAAGGCCCTGTGTTGTAAAGGCCCTGTGTTGTAAAGGCCCCGGGTTGTAAAGGCCCTGTGTTGTAAAGGCCCTGTGTTGTAAAGGCCCTGTGTTGTAAAGGCCCCGTGTTGTAAAGGCCCTGTGTTGTAAAGGCCCTGTGTTGTAAAGGCCCTGTGTTGTGAAGGCCCCGTGTTGTAAAGGCCCCGTGTTGTAAAGGCCCTGTGTTGTAAAGGCCCCGTGTTGTAAAGGCCCTGTGTTGTAAAGGCCCCGTGTTGTAAAGGCCTCGTGTTGTAAAGGCCCTGTGTTGTAAAGGCCCTGTGTTGTAAAGGCCCTGTGTTGTAAAGGCCCTGTGTTGTAAAGGCCCTGTGATGTAAAGGCCCTGTGTTGTAAAGGCCCTGTGTTGTAAAGGCCCTGTGTTGTAAAGGCCCTGTGTTGTAAAGGCCCTGTGTTGTAAAGGCCCCGTGTTGTAAAGGCCCTGTGTTGTAAAGGCCCTGTGTTGTAAAGGCCCTGTGTTGTAAAGGCCCTGTGTTGTAAAGGCCCTGTGTTGTAAAGGCCCCGTGTTGTAAAGGCCCCGTGTTGTAAAGGCTCTGTGTTGTAAAGGCCCTGCGTTGTAAAGGCCCTGTGTTGTAAAGGCCCCGTGTTGTAAAGGCCCTGTGTTGTAAAGGCCCTGTGTTGTAAAGGCCCCGTGTTGTAAAGGCCCTGTGTTGTAAAGGCCCCGTGTTGTAAAGGCCCCGTGTTGTAAAGGCCGTGTGTTGTAAAGGCCCTGTGTTGTAAAGGCCCTGTGTTGTAAAGGCCCTGTGTTGTAAAGGCCCCGTGTTGTAAAGGCCCTGTGTTGTAAAGGCCCTGTGTTGTAAAGGCCCTGTGTTGTAAAGGCCCCGTGTTGTAAAGGCCCCGTGTTGTAAAGGCTCTGTGTTGTAAAGGCCCTGTGTTGTAAAGGCCCTGTGTTGTAAAGGCCCTGTGTTGTAAAGGCCCTGTGTTGTAAAGGCCCTGTGTTGTAAAGGCCCTGTGTTGTAAAGGCCCTGTGTTGTGAAGGCCCCGTGTTGTAAAGGCCCCGTGTTGTAAAGGCTCTGTGTTGTAAAGGCCCTGTGTTGTAAAGGCCCTGTGTTGTAAAGGCCCCGTGTTGTAAAGGCCCTGTGTTGTAAAGGCCCTGTGTTGTAAAGGCCCCGTGTTGTAAAGGCCCCGTGTTGTAAAGGCCCTGTGTTGTAAAGGCCCTGTGTTGTAAAGGCCCTGTGTTGTAAAGGCCCTGTGTTGTAAAGGCCCTGTGTTGTAAAGGCCTCGTGTTGTAAAGGCTCTGTGTTGTAAAGGCCCTGCGTTGTAAAGGCCCTGTGTTGTAAAGGCCCCGTGTTGTAAAGGCCCTGTGTTGTAAAGGCCCTGTGTTGTAAAGGCCCCGTGTTGTAAAGGCCCTGTGTTGTAAAGGCCCTGTGTTGTAAAGGCCCCGTGTTGTAAAGGCCCTGTGTTGTAAAGGCCCTGTGTTGTATAAAGGCCCCGTGTTGTAAAGGCCCCGTGTTGTAAAGGCCCTGTGTTGTAAAGGCCCCGTGTTGTAAAGGCTCTGTGTTGTAAAGGCCCTGTGTTGTAAAGGCCCTGTGTTGTAAAGGCCCTGTGTTGTAAAGGCCCTGTGTTGTAAAGGCCCTGTGTTGTAAAGGCCCTGTGTTGTAAAGGCCCTGTGTTGTGAAGGCCCCGTGTTGTAAAGGCCCCGTGTTGTAAAGGCCCTGTGTTGTAAAGGCCCTGTGTTGTAAAGGCCCTGTGTTGTAAAGGCCCTGTGTTGTAAAGGCCCTGTGTTGTAAAGGCCCTGTGTTGTAAAGGCCCTGTGTTGTAAAGGCCCCGTGTTGTAAAGGCCCCGTGTTGTAAAGGCTCTGTGTTGTAAAGGCCCTGCGTTGTAAAGGCCCTGTGTTGTAAAGGCCCCGTGTTGTAAAGGCCCTGTGTTGTAAAGGCCCTGTGTTGTAAAGGCCCCGTGTTGTAAAGGCCCCGTGTTGTAAAGGCCCCGTGTTGTAAAGGCCCCGTGTTGTAAAGGCTCTGTGTTGTAAAGGCCCTGTGTTGTAAAGGCCCTGTGTTGTAAAGGCCCTGTGTTGTAAAGGCCCCGTGTTGTAAAGGCCCTGTGTTGTAAAGGCCCTGTGTTGTAAAGGCCCTGTGTTGTAAAGGCCCTGTGTTGTAAAGGCCCTGTGTTGTAAAGGCCCTGTGTTGTAAAGGCCCTGTGTTGTAAAGGCCCTGTGTTGTGAAGGCCCCGTGTTGTAAAGGCCCCGTGTTGTAAAGGCCCTGTGTTGTAAAGGCCCTGTGTTGTAAAGGCCCTGTGTTGTAAAGGCCCTGTGTTGTAAAGGCCCCGTGTTGTAAAGGCCCTGTGTTGTAAAGGCCCTGTGTTGTAAAGGCCCCGTGTTGTAAAGGCCCCGTGTTGTAAAGGCCCTGTGTTGTAAAGGCCCTGTGTTGTAAAGGCCCTGTGTTGTAAAGGCCCTGTGTTGTAAAGGCCCTGTGTTGTAAAGGCCCTGTGTTGTAAAGGCTCTGTGTTGTAAAGGCCCTGCGTTGTAAAGGCCCTGTGTTGTAAAGGCCCCGTGTTGTAAAGGCCCTGTGTTGTAAAGGCCCTGTGTTGTAAAGGCCCCGTGTTGTAAAGGCCCTGTGTTGTAAAGGCCCTGTGTTGTAAAGGCCCCGTGTTGTAAAGGCCCTGTGTTGTAAAGGCCCTGTGTTGTATAAAGGCCCCGTGTTGTAAAGGCCCCGTGTTGTAAAGGCCCCGTGTTGTAAAGGCCCCGTGTTGTAAAGGCTCTGTGTTGTAAAGGCCCTGTGTTGTAAAGGCCCTGTGTTGTAAAGGCCCTGTGTTGTAAAGGCCCTGTGTTGTAAAGGCCCCGTGTTGTAAAGGCTCTGTGTTGTAAAGGCCCTGCGTTGTAAAGGCCCTGTGTTGTAAAGGCCCCGTGTTGTAAAGGCCCTGTGTTGTAAAGGCCCTGTGTTGTAAAGGCCCCGTGTTGTAAAGGCCCCGTGTTGTAAAGGCCCCGTGTTGTAAAGGCCCCGTGTTGTAAAGGCTCTGTGTTGTAAAGGCCCTGTGTTGTAAAGGCCCTGTGTTGTAAAGGCCCTGTGTTGTAAAGGCCCCGTGTTGTAAAGGCCCTGTGTTGTAAAGGCCCTGTGTTGTAAAGGCCCTGTGTTGTAAAGGCCCTGTGTTGTAAAGGCCCTGTGTTGTAAAGGCCCTGTGTTGTAAAGGCCCTGTGTTGTAAAGGCCCTGTGTTGTGAAGGCCCCGTGTTGTAAAGGCCCCGTGTTGTAAAGGCCCTGTGTTGTAAAGGCCCTGTGTTGTAAAGGCCCTGTGTTGTAAAGGCCCTGTGTTGTAAAGGCCCTGTGTTGTAAAGGCCCCGTGTTGTAAAGGCTCTGTGTTGTAAAGGCCCTGCGTTGTAAAGGCCCTGTGTTGTAAAGGCCCCGTGTTGTAAAGGCCCTGTGTTGTAAAGGCCCTGTGTTGTAAAGGCCCCGTGTTGTAAAGGCCCCGTGTTGTAAAGGCCCTGTGTTGTAAAGGCCCTGTGTTGTAAAGGCCCTGTGTTGTAAAGGCCCTGTGTTGTAAAGGCCCTGTGTTGTAAAGGCCCTGTGTTGTAAAGGCTCTGTGTTGTAAAGGCCCTGCGTTGTAAAGGCCCTGTGTTGTAAAGGCCCCGTGTTGTAAAGGCCCTGTGTTGTAAAGGCCCTGTGTTGTAAAGGCCCCGTGTTGTAAAGGCCCTGTGTTGTAAAGGCCCTGTGTTGTAAAGGCCCCGTGTTGTAAAGGCCCTGTGTTGTAAAGGCCCTGTGTTGTATAAAGGCCCCGTGTTGTAAAGGCCCCGTGTTGTAAAGGCCCCGTGTTGTAAAGGCCCCGTGTTGTAAAGGCTCTGTGTTGTAAAGGCCCTGTGTTGTAAAGGCCCTGTGTTGTAAAGGCCCTGTATTGTAAAGGCCCTGTGTTGTAAAGGCCCTGTGTTGTAAAGGCCCTGTGTTGTAAAGGCCCTGTGTTGTGAAGGCCCCGTGTTGTAAAGGCCCCGTGTTGTAAAGGCCCTGTGTTGTAAAGGCCCTGTGTTGTAAAGGCCCTGTGTTGTAAAGGCCCTGTGTTGTAAAGGCCCCGTGTTGTAAAGGCCCTGTGTTGTAAAGGCCCTGTGTTGTAAAGGCCCCGTGTTGTAAAGGCCCCGTGTTGTAAAGGCCCCGTGTTGTAAAGGCCCCGTGTGGTAAAGGCCCTGTGTTGTAAAGGCCCTGTGTTGTAAAGGCCCCGTGTTGTAAAGGCCCTGTGTTGTAAAGGCCCCGTGTTGTAAAGGCCCTGTGTTGTAAAGGCCCTGTGTTGTAAAGGCCCCGTGTTGTAAAGGCCCCGTGTTGTAAAGGCCCTGTGTTGTAAAGGCCCTGTGTTGTAAAGGCTCTGTGTTGTAAAGGCCCTGTGTTGTAAAGACCCTGTGTTGTAAAGGGCCTGTGTTGTAAAGGCCCTGTGTTGTAAAGGCCCTGTGTTGTAAAGGCCCTGTGTTGTAAAGGCCCCGTGTTGTAAAGGCCCTGTGTTGTAAAGGCCCTGTGTTGTAAAGGCCCCGGGTTGTAAAGGCCCTGTGTTGTAAAGGCCCTGTGTTGTAAAGCCCCTGTGTTGTAAAGGCCCTGTGTTGTAAAGGCCCTGTGTTGTAAAGGCCCTGTGTTGTAAAGGCCCTGTGTTGTGAAGGCCCCGTGTTGTAAAGGCCCCGTGTTGTAAAGGCCCTGTGTTGTAAATGCCCTGTGTTGTAAAGGCCCTGTGTTGTAAAGGCCCCGTGTTGTAAAGGCCTCGTGTTGTAAAGGCCCTGTGTTGTAAAGGCCCTGTGTTGTAAAGGCCCTGTGTTGTAAAGGCCCTGTGTTGTAAAGGCCTTGTGATGTAAAGGCCCTGTGTTGTAAAGGCCCTGTGTTGTAAAGGCCCTGTGTTGTAAAGGCCCTGTGTTGTAAAGGCCCTGTGTTGTAAAGGCCCTGTGTTGTAAAGGCCCTGTGTTGTAAAGGCCCTGTGTTGTAAAGGCCCTGTGTTGTAAAGGCCCTGTGTTGTAAAGGCCCTGTGTTGTAAAGGCCCTGTGTTGTAAAGGCCCTGTGTTGTAAAGGCCCTGTGTTGTAAAGGCCCCGTGTTGTAAAGGCCCTGTGTTGTAAAGGCCCTGTGTTGTAAAGGCCCCGTGTTGTAAAGGCCCTGTGTTGTAAAGGCCCCGTGTTGTAAAGGCCTCGTGTTGTAAAGGCCCTGTGTTGTAAAGGCCCTGTGTTGTAAAGGCCCCGTGTTGTAAAGGCCCTGTGTTGTAAAGGCCCTGTGTTGTGAAGGCCCCGTGTTGTAAAGGCCCCGTGTTGTAAAGGCCCTGTGTTGTAAAGGCCCTGTGTTGTAAAGGCCCTGTGTTGTAAAGGCCCCGTGTTGTAAAGGCCCTGTGTTGTAAAGGCCCTGTGTTGTAAAGGCCCTGTGTTGTAAAGGCCTCGTGTTGTAAAGGCCCTGTGTTGTAAAGGCCCTGTGTTGTAAAGGCCCTGTGTTGTAAAGGCCCTGTGTTGTAAAGGCCCCGTGTTGTAAAGGCCCTGTGTTGTAAAGGCCCCGTGTTGTAAAGGCCCTGTGTTGTAAAGGCCCTGTGTTGTAAAGGCCCCGTGTTGTAAAGGCCCTGTGTTGTAAAGGCCCTGTGTTGTAAAGGCCCTGTGTTCTAAAGGCCCCGTGTTGTAAAGGCCTCGTGTTGTAAAGGCCCTGTGTTGTAAAGGCCCTGTGTTGTAAAGGCCCGTTGTTGTAAAGGCCCTGTGTTGTAAAGGCCCTGTGTTGTAAAGGCCCTGTGTTGTAAAGGCCCTGTGTTGTAAAGGCCCTGTGTTGTAAAGGCCCTGTGTTGTAAAGGCCCTGTGTTGTAAAGGCCCTGTGTTCTAAAGGCCCCGTGTTGTAAAGGCCTCGTGTTGTAAAGGCCCTGTGTTGTAAAGGCCCTGTGTTGTAAAGGCCCCGTGTTGTAAAGGCCCTGTGTTGTAAAGGCCCTGTGTTGTAAAGGCCCTGTGTTGTAAAGGCGCTCTGTTGTAAAGGCCCTGTGTTGTAAAGGCCATGTGTTGTAAAGGCCCTGTGTTGTAAAGGCGCTGTGTTGTAAAGGCCCTGTGTTGTAAAGGCCCTGTGTTGTAAAGGCCCTGTGTTGTACAGGCCCCGTGTTGTAAAGGCCCTGTGTTGTAAAGGCCCTGTGTTGTAAAGGCCCTGTGTTGTAAAGGGCCTGTGTTGTAAAGGCCCTGTGTTGTAAAGGCCCTGTGTTGTAAAGGCCCTGTGTTCTAAAGGCCCCGTGTTGTAAAGGCCTCGTGTTGTAAAGGCCCTGTGTTGTAAAGGCCCTGTGTTGTAAAGGCCCGTTGTTGTAAAGGCCCTGTGTTGTAAAGGCCCTGTGTTGTAAAGGCCCTGTGTTGTAAAGGCCTCGTGTTGTAAAGGCCCTGTGTTGTAAAGGCCCTGTGTTGTAAAGGCCCTGTGTTGTAAAGGCCCTGTGTTCTAAAGGCCCCGTGTTGTAAAGGCCTCGTGTTGTAAAGGCCCTGTGTTGTAAAGGCCCTGTGTTGTAAAGGCCCCGTGTTGTAAAGGCCCTGTGTTGTAAAGGCCCTGTGTTGTAAAGGCCCTGTGTTGTAAAGGCGCTCTGTTGTAAAGGCCCTGTGTTGTAAAGGCCATGTGTTGTAAAGGCCCTGTGTTGTAAAGGCGCTGTGTTGTAAAGGCCCTGTGTTGTAAAGGCCCTGTGTTGTAAAGGCCCTGTGTTGTACAGGCCCCGTGTTGTAAAGGCCCTGTGTTGTAAAGGCCCTGTGTTGTAAAGGCCCTGTGTTGTAAAGGGCCTGTGTTGTAAAGGCCCTGTGTTGTAAAGGCCCTGTGTTGTAAAGGCCCTGTGTTGTAAAGGCCCCGTGTTGTAAAGGCCCTGTGTTGTAAAGGCCCTGTGTTGTAAAGGCCCTGTGTTGTAAAGGCCCTGTGTTGTAAAGGCCCTGTGTTGTGAAGGCCCTGTGTTGTAAAGGCCCCGTGTTGTAAAAGCCCTGTGTTGTAAAGGCCCTGTGTTGTAAAGGCCCTGTGTTGTAAAGGCCGCGTGTTGTAAAGGCGTCGTGTTGTAAAGGCCCTGTGTTGTAAAGGCCCTGTGTTGTAAAGGCCCTGTGTTGTAAAGGCCCTGTGTTGTAAAGGCCCTGTGTTGTAAAGGCCCTGTGTTGTAAAGGCCCTGTGTTGTAAAGGCCCTGTGTTGTAAAGGCCCCGTGTTGTAAAGGCCCTGTGTTGTAAAGGCCCTGTGTTGTAAAGGCCCTGTGTTGTGAAGGCCCTGTGTTGTAAAGGCCCTGTGTTGTAAAGGCCCTGTGTTGTAAAGGCCCCGTGTTGTAAAGGCCCTGTGTTGTAAAGGCCCTGTGTTGTAAAGGCCCTGTGTTGTAAAGGCCCTGTGATGTAAAGGCCCTGTGTTGTAAAGGCCCTGTGTTGTAAAGGCCCTGTGTTGTAAAGGCCCTGTGTTGTAAAGGCCCTGTGTTGTAAAGGCCCCGTGTTGTAAAGGCCCCGTGTTGTAAAGGCCCTGTGTTGTAAAGGCCCTGTGTTGTAAAGGCCCTGTGTTGTAAAGGCCCTGTGTTGTAAAGGCCCCGTGTTGTAAAGGCCCCGTGTTGTAAAGGCTCTGTGTTGTAAAGGCCCTGCGTTGTAAAGGCCCTGTGTTGTAAAGGCCCCGTGTTGTAAAGGCCCTGTGTTGTAAAGGCCCTGTGTTGTAAAGGCCCCGTGTTGTAAAGGCCCCGTGTTGTAAAGGCCCCGTGTTGTAAAGGCCCCGTGTTGTAAAGGCTCTGTGTTGTAAAGGCCCTGTGTTGTAAAGGCCCTGTGTTGTAAAGGCCCTGTGTTGTAAAGGCCCCGTGTTGTAAAGGCCCTGTGTTGTAAAGGCCCTGTGTTGTAAAGGCCCTGTGTTGTAAAGGCCCCGTGTTGTAAAGGCCCCGTGTTGTAAAGGCTCTGTGTTGTAAAGGCCCTGCGTTGTAAAGGCCCTGTGTTGTAAAGGCCCTGTGTTGTAAAGGCCCTGTGTTGTAAAGGCCCTGTGTTGTAAAGGCCCCGTGTTGTAAAGGCCCTGTGTTGTAAAGGCCCTGTGTTGTAAAGGCCCCGTGTTGTAAAGGCCCTGTGTTGTAAAGGCCCTGTGTTGTATGAAGGCCCCGTGTTGTAAAGGCCCCGTGTTGTAAAGGCCCCGTGTTGTAAAGGCCCCGTGTTGTAAAGGCTCTGTGTTGTAAAGGCCCTTTGTTGTAAAGGCCCTGTGTTGTAAAGGCCCTGTGTTGTAAAGGCCCTGTGTTGTAAAGGCCCTGTGTTGTAAAGGCCCTGTGTTGTAAAGGCCCTGTGTTGTGAAGGCCCCGTGTTGTAAAGGCCCCGTGTTGTAAAGGCCCTGTGTTGTAAAGGCCCTGTGTTGTAAAGGCCCTGTGTTGTAAAGGCCCTGTGTTGTAAAGGCCCCGTGTTGTAAAGGCCCTGTGTTGTAAAGGCCCTGTGTTGTAAAGGCCCCGTGTTGTAAAGGCCCCGTGTTGTAAAGGCCCCGTGTTGTAAAGGCCCCGTGTGGTAAAGGCCCTGTGTTGTAAAGGCCCTGTGTTGTAAAGGCCCCGTGTTGTAAAGGCCCTGTGTTGTAAAGGCCCCGTGTTGTAAAGGCCCTGTGTTGTAAAGGCCCTGTGTTGTAAAGGCCCCGTGTTGTAAAGGCCCCGTGTTGTAAAGCCCCTGTGTTGTAAAGGCCCTGTGTTGTAAAGGCTCTGTGTTGTAAAGGCCCTGTGTTGTAAAGACCCTGTGTTGTAAAGGCCCTGTGTTGTAAAGGCCCCGTGTTGTAAAGGCCCTGTGTTGTAAAGGCCCTGTGTTGTAAAGGCCCCGTGTTGTAAAGGCCCTGTGTTGTAAAGGCCCTGTGTTGTAAAGGCCCCGGGTTGTAAAGGCCCTGTGTTGTAAAGGCCTTGTGTTGTAAAGGCCCTGTGTTGTAAAGGCCCTGTGTTGTAAAGGCCCTGTGTTGTAAAGGCCCTGTGTTGTAAAGGCCCTGTGTTGTGAAGGCCCCGTGTTGTAAAGGCCCCGTGTTGTAAAGGCCCTGTGTTGTAAAGGCCCTGTGTTGTAAAGGCCCTGTGTTGTAAAGGCCCCGTGTTGTAAAGGCCTCGTGTTGTAAAGGCCCTGTGTTGTAAAGGCCCTGTGTTGTAAAGGCCCTGTGTTGTAAAGGCCCTGTGTTGTAAAGGCCCTGTGATGTAAAGGCCCTGTGTTGTAAAGGCCCTGTGTTGTAAAGGCCCTGTGTTGTAAAGGCCCTGTGTTGTAAAGGCCCTGTGTTGTAAAGGCCCCGTGTTGTAAAGGCCCTGTGTTGTAAAGGCCCTGTGTTGTAAAGGCCCTGTGTTGTAAAGGCCCTGTGTTGTAAAGGCCCTGTGTTGTAAAGGCCCTGTGTTGTAAAGGCCCTGTGTTGTAAAGGCCCTGTGTTGTAAAGGCCCCGTGTTGTAAAGGCCCTGTGTTGTAAAGGCCCTGTGTTGTAAAGGCCCCGTGTTGTAAAGGCCCTGTGTTGTAAAGGCCCCGTGTTGTAAAGGCCTCGTGTTGTAAAGGCCCTGTGTTGTAAAGGCGCCGTGTTGTAAAGGCCCTGTGTTGTAAAGGCCCTGTGTTGTGAAGGCCCCGTGTTGTAAAGGCCCCGTGTTGTAAAGGCCCCGTGTTGTAAAGGCCCTGTGTTGTAAAGGCCCTGTGTTGTAAAGGCCCCGTGTTGTAAAGGCCCTGTGTTGTAAAGGCCCTGTGTTGTAAAGGCCCTGTGTTGTAAAGGCCTCGTGTTGTAAAGGCCCTGTGTTGTAAAGGCCCTGTGTTGTAAAGGCCCTGTGTTGTAAAGGCCCTGTGTTGTAAAGGCCCTGTGATGTAAAGGCCCTGTGTTGTAAAGGCCCTGTGTTGTAAAGGCCCTGTGTTGTAAAGGCCCTGTGTTGTAAAGGCCCCATGTTGTAAAGGCCCTGTGTTGTAAAGGCCCCGTGTTGTAAAGGCCCTGTGTTGTAAAGGCCCTGTGTTGTAAAGGCCCCGTGTTGTAAAGGCCCTGTGTTGTAAAGGCCCTGTGTTGTAAAGGCCCTGTGTTCTAAAGGCCCCGTGTTGTAAAGGCCTCGTGTTGTAAAGGCCCTGTGTTGTAAAGGCCCTGTGTTGTAAAGGCCCTGTGTTGTAAAGGCCCTGTGTTGTAAAGGCCCTGTGTTGTAAAGGCCCTGTGTTGTAAAGGCCCTGTGTTGTAAAGGCCCTGTGTTGTAAAGGCCCCGTGTTGTAAAGGCCCTGTGTTGTAAAGGCCCTGTGTTGTAAAGGCCCTGTGTTGTAAAGGCGCTCTGTTGTAAAGGCCCTGTGTTGTAAAGGCCATGTGTTGTAAAGGCCCTGTGTTGTAAAGGCGCTGTGTTGTAAAGGCCCTGTGTTGTAAAGGCCCTGTGTTGTAAAGGCCCTGTGTTGTACAGGCCCCGTGTTGTAAAGGCCCTGTGTTGTAAAGGCCCTGTGTTGTAAAGGGCCTGTGTTGTAAAGGCCCTGTGTTGTAAAGGCCCTGTGTTGTAAAGGCCCTGTGTTGTAAAGGCCCTGTGTTGTAAAGGCCCTGTGTTGTAAAGGCCCTGTGTTGTAAAGGCCCTGTGTTGTGAAGGCCCTGTGTTGTAAAGGCCCCGTGTTGTAAAGGCCCTGTGTTGTAAAGGCCCTGTGTTGTAAAGGCCCTGTGTTGTAAAGGCCCTGTGTTGTAAAGGCCCTGTGTTGTAAAGGCCCTGTGTTGTAAAGGCCCTGTGTTGTAAAGGCCCTGTGTTGTAAAGGCCCTGTGTTGTAAAGGCCCCGTGTTGTAAAGGCCCTGTGTTGTAAAGGCCCTGTGTTGTAAAGGCCCTGTGTTGTGAAGGCCCTGTGTTGTAAAGGCCCTGTGTTGTAAAGGCCCTGTGTTGTAAAGGCCCCGTGTTGTAAAGGCCCTGTGTTGTAAAGGCCCTGTGTTGTAAAGGCCCTGTGTTGTAAAGGCTCCGTGTTGTAAAGGCCCTGTGTTGTAAAGGCCCTGTGTTGTAAAGGCCCTGTGTTGTAAAGGCCCTGTGTTGTAAAGGCCCTGTGTTGTAAAGGCCCTGTGTTGTAAAGGCCTTGTGTTGTAAAGGCCCCGTGTTGTAAAGGCCCCGTGTTGTGAAGGCGCTGCATTGTAAAGGCGCTGTGTTGTAAAGGCGCTGTGTTGTAAATGCGCTGTGTTGTAAAGGCCCCGTGTTGTAAAGGCCCTGTGTTGTAAAGGCCCTGTGTTGTAAAGGCCCTGTGTTGTAAAGGCCCTGTGTTGTAAAGGCCCTGTGTTGTAAAGGCCCTGTGTTGTAAAGGCCCTGTGTTGTAAAGGCCCTGTGTTGTAAAGGCCCTGTGTTGTAAAGGCCCTGTATTGTAAAGGCCCTGTGTTGTAAAGGCCCTGTGTTGTAAAGGCCCTGTGTTGTAAAGGCCCCGTGTTGTAAAGGCCCTGTGTTGTAAAGGCCCTGTGATGTAAAGGCCCTGTGTTGTAAAGGCCCCGTGTTGTAAAGGCCCCGTGTTGTAAAGGCCCCGTGTTGTAAAGGCGCTGCGTTGTAAAGGCGCTGTGTTGTAAAGGCCCTGTGTTGTAAATGCGCTGTGTTGTAAAGGCCCCGTGTTGTAAAGGCCCTGTGTTGTAAATGCGATGTGTTGTAAAGGCCCCGTGTTGTAAAGGCCCTGTGTTGTAAAGGCCCTGTGTTGTAAAGGCCCTGTGTTGTAAAGGCCCTGTGTTGTAAAGGCCCTGTGTTGTAAAGGCCCTGTGTTGTAAAGGCCCTGTGTTGTAAAGGCCCTGTGTTGTAAAGGCCCTGTGTTGTAAAGGCCCTGTGTTGTAAAGGCCCTGTGTTGTAAAGGCCCTGTGTTGTAAAGGCCCTGTGTTGTAAAGGCCCTGTGTTGTAAAGGCCCTGTGTTGTAAAGGCCCTGTGTTGTAAAGGCCCTGTGTTGTAAAGGCCCTGTGTTGTAAAGGCCCTGTGTTGTAAAGGCCCCGTGTTGTAAAGGCCCTGTGTTGTAAAGGCCCTGTGTTGTAAAGGCCCTGTGTTGTATAAAGGCCCCGTGTTGTAAAGGTCCCGTGTTGTAAAGGCCCCGTGTTGTAAAGGCCCTGTGTTGTAAAGGCCCCGTGTTGTAAAGGCCCTGTGTTGTAAAGGCCCTGTGTTGTAAAGGCCCTGTGTTGTAAAGGCCCTGTGTTGTAAAGGCCCTGTGTTGTAAAGGCCCTGTGTTGTAAAGGCCCTGTGTTGTAAAGGCCCTGTGTTGTAAAGGCCCGGTATTGTAAAGGCCCTGTGTTGTAAAGGCCCTGTGTTGTAAAGGCCCTGTGTTGTAAAGGCCCCGTGTTGTAAAGGCCCTGTGTTGTAAAGGCCCTGTGATGTAAAGGCCCTGTGTTGTAAAGGCCCCGTGTTGTAAAGGCCCCGTGTTGTAAAGGCCCCGTGTTGTAAAGGCGCTGCGTTGTAAAGGCGCTGTGTTGTAAAGGCGCTGTGTTGTAAATGCGCTGTGTTGTAAAGGCCCTGTGTTGTAAAGGCCCTGTGTTGTATAAAGGCCCCGTGTTGTAAAGGTCCCGTGTTGTAAAGGCCCCGTGTTGTAAAGGCCCTGTGTTGTAAAGGCCCTGTGTTGTAAAGGCCCTGTGTTGTAAAGGCCCCGTGTTGTAAAGGCCCTGTGTTGTAAAGGCCCTGTGTTGTAAAGGCCCTGTGTTGTAAAGGCCCTGTGTTGTAAAGGCCCTGTGTTGTAAAGGCCCTGTGTTGTAAAGGCCCTGTGTTGTAAAGGCCCTGTGTTGTAAAGGCCCTGTGTTGTAAAGGCCCTGTATTGTAAAGGCCCTGTGTTGTAAAGGCCCTGTGTTGTAAAGGCCCTGTGTTGTAAAGGCCCCGTGTTGTAAAGGCCATGTGTTGTAAAGGCCCTGTGATGTAAAGGCCCTGTGTTGTAAAGGCCCCGTGTTGTAAAGGCCCCGTGTTGTAAAGGCCCCGTGTTGTAAAGGCGCTGCGTTGTAAAGGCGCTGTGTTGTAAAGGCGCTGTGTTGTAAATGCGCTGTGTTGTAAAGGCCCCGTGTTGTAAAGGCCCTGTGTTGTAAAGGCCCTGTGTTGTAAAGGCCCCGTGTTGTAAAGGCCCTGTGTTGTAAAGGCCCTGTGTTGTAAAGGCCCTGTGTTGTAAAGGCCCTGTGTTGTAAAGGCCCTGTGTTGTAAAGGCCCTGTGTTGTAAAGGCCCTGTGTTGTAAAGGCCCTGTGTTGTAAAGGCCCTGTGTTGTAAAGGCCCTGTGTTGTAAAGGCCCTGTGTTGTAAAGGCCCTGTGTTGTAAAGGCCGTGTGTTGTAAAGGCCCTGTGTTGTAAAGGCCCTGTGTTGTAAAGGCCCTGTGTTGTAAAGGCCCTGTGTTGTAAAGGCCCTGTGTTGTAAAGGCCTCGTGTTGTAAAGGCCCTGTGTTGTAAAGGCCCTGTGTTGTAAAGGCCCTGTGTTGTAAAGGCCCTGTGTTGTAAAGGCCCTGTGTTGTATAAAGGCCCCGTGTTGTAAAGGCCCCGTGTTGTAAAGGCCCCGTGTTGTAAAGGCCCTGTGTTGTAAAGGCCCTGTGTTGTAAAGGCCCTGTGTTGTAAAGGCCCTGTGTTGTAAAGGCCCTGTGTTGTAAAGGCCCTGTGTTGTAAAGGCCCCGTGTTGTAAAGGCCCTGTGTTGTAAAGGCCCCGTGTGGTAAAGGCCCTGTGTTGTAAAGGCCCTGTGTTGTAAAGGCCCCGTGTTGTAAAGGCCCTGTGTTGTAAAGGCCCTGTGTTGTAAAGGCCCTGTGTTGTAAAGGCCCTCTGTTGTAAAGGCCCTGTGTTGTAAAGGCCCCTTGTTGTAAAGGCCATGTGTTGTAAAGGCCCCGTGTTGTAAAGGCCCTGTGTTGTAAAGGCCCCGTGTTGGAAAGGCCCCGTGTTGTAAAGGCCCCGTGTTGTAAAGGCCCTGTGTTGTAAAGGCCCTGTGTTGTAAAGGCCCTGTGTTGTAAAGGCCCTGTGTTGTAAAGGCCCTGTGTTGTAAAGGCCCTGTGTTGTAAAGGCCCTGTGTTGTAAAGGCCCTGTGTTGTAAAGGCCCTGTGTTGTAAAGGCCCCGTGTTGTAAAGGCCCCGTGTTGTAAAGGCCCTGTGTTGTAAAGGCCCTGTGTTGTAAAGGCCCTGTGTTGTAAAGGCCCCGTGTTGTAAAGGCCCTGTGTTGTAAAGGCCCCGTGTTGTAAAGGCCCTGTGTTGTAAAGGCCCCGTGTTGTAAAGGCCCTGTGTTGTAAAGGCCCTGTGTTGTAAAGGCCCTGTGTTGTAAAGGCCCTGTGTTGTAAAGGCCCTGTGTTGTAAAGGCCCTGTGTTCTAAAGGCCCCGTGTTGTAAAGGCCCTGTGTTGTAAAGGCCCTGTGTTGTAAAGGCCCTGTGTTGTAAAGGCCCCGTGTTGTAAAGGCCCCGTGTTGTAAAGGCCCCGTGTTGTAAAGGCCCTGTGTTGTAAAGGCCCTGTGTTGTAAAGGCCCTGTGTTGTAAAGGCCCTGTGTTGTAAAGGCGCTGTGTTGTAAAGGCGCTGTGTTGTAAAGGCCCTGTGTTGTAAAGGCCCTGTGTTGTAAAGGCCCTGTGTTGTAAAGGCCCTGTGTTGTAAAGGCCCCGTGTTGTAAAGGCCCCGTGTTGTAAAGGCCCTGTGTTGTAAAGGCCCTGTGTTGTAAAGGCCCTGTGTTGTAAAGGCCCTGTGTTGTAAAGGCCCTGTGTTGTAAAGGCCCCGTGTTGTAAAGGCCCTGTGTTGTAAAGGCCCTGTGTTGTAAAGGCTCCGTGTTGTAAAGGCCCTGTGTTGTAAAGGCCCTGTGTTGTAAAGGCCCTGTGTTGTAAAGGCCCTGTGTTGTAAAGGCCCTGTGTTGTAAAGGCCCCGTGTTGTAAAGGCCCTGTGTTGTAAAGGCCCTGTGTTGTAAAGGCCCTGTGTTGTAAAGGCCCTGTGTTGTAAAGGCCCTGTGTTGTAAAGGCTCCGTGTTGTACAGGCCCTGTGTTGTAAAGGCCCTGTGTTGTAAAGGCCCTGTGTTGTAAAGGCCTTGTGTTGTAAAGGCCCTGTGTTGTAAAGGCCCTGTGTTGTAAAGGCCCTGTGTTGTAAAGGCCCCGTGTTGTAAAGGCCCCGTGTTGTAAAGGCCCTGTGTTGTAAAGGCCCTGTGTTGTAAAGGCCCCGTGTTGTAAAGGCCCCGTGTTGTAAAGGCCCTGTGTTGTAAAGGCCCTGTGTTGTAAAGGCCCTGTGTTGTAAAGGCCCTGTGTTGTAAAGGCCCTGTGTTGTAAAGGCCCTGTGTTGTAAAGGCCCTGTGTTGTAAAGGCCCTGTGTTGTAAAGGCCCTGTGTTGTAAAGGCCCTGTGTTGTAAAGGCCCTGTGTTGTAAAGGCCCTGTGTTGTAAAGGCCGTGTGTTGTAAAGGCCCTGTGTTGTAAAGGCCCTGTGTTGTAAAGGCCCTGTGTTGTAAAGGCCCTGTGTTGTAAAGGCCCTGTGTTGTAAAGGCCTCGTGTTGTAAAGGCCCTGTGTTGTAAAGGCCCTGTGTTGTAAAGGCCCTGTGTTGTAAAGGCCCTGTGTTGTAAAGGCCCTGTGTTGTATAAAGGCCCCGTGTTGTAAAGGCCCCGTGTTGTAAAGGCCCCGTGTTGTAAAGGCCCTGTGTTGTAAAGGCCCTGTGTTGTAAAGGCCCTGTGTTGTAAAGGCCCTGTGTTGTAAAGGCCCTGTGTTGTAAAGGCCCTGTGTTGTAAAGGCCCCGTGTTGTAAAGGCCCTGTGTTGTAAAGGCCCCGTGTGGTAAAGGCCCTGTGTTGTAAAGGCCCTGTGTTGTAAAGGCCCTGTGTTGTAAAGGCCCCGTGTTGTAAAGGCCCCGTGTTGTAAAGGCCCTGTGTTGTAAAGGCCCTGTGTTGTAAAGGCCCCGTGTTGTAAAGGCCCTGTGTTGTAAAGGCCCTGTGTTGTAAAGGCCCTGTGTTGTAAAGGCCCTCTGTTGTAAAGGCCCTGTGTTGTAAAGGCCCCTTGTTGTAAAGGCCATGTGTTGTAAAGGCCCCGTGTTGTAAAGGCCCTGTGTTGTAAAGGCCCCGTGTTGGAAAGGCCCCGTGTTGTAAAGGCCCCGTGTTGTAAAGGCCCTGTGTTGTAAAGGCCCTGTGTTGTAAAGGCCCTGTGTTGTAAAGGCCCTGTGTTGTAAAGGCCCTGTGTTGTAAAGGCCCTGTGTTGTAAAGGCCCTGTGTTGTAAAGGCCCTGTGTTGTAAAGGCCCTGTGTTGTAAAGGCCCCGTGTTGTAAAGGCCCCGTGTTGTAAAGGCCCTGTGTTGTAAAGGCCCTGTGTTGTAAAGGCCCTGTGTTGTAAAGGCCCCGTGTTGTAAAGGCCCTGTGTTGTAAAGGCCCCGTGTTGTAAAGGCCCTGTGTTGTAAAGGCCCCGTGTTGTAAAGGCCCTGTGTTGTAAAGGCCCTGTGTTGTAAAGGCCCTGTGTTGTAAAGGCCCTGTGTTGTAAAGGCCCTGTGTTGTAAAGGCCCTGTGTTCTAAAGGCCCCGTGTTGTAAAGGCCCTGTGTTGTAAAGGCCCTGTGTTGTAAAGGCCCTGTGTTGTAAAGGCCCCGTGTTGTAAAGGCCCCGTGTTGTAAAGGCCCCGTGTTGTAAAGGCCCTGTGTTGTAAAGGCCCTGTGTTGTAAAGGCCCTGTGTTGTAAAGGCCCTGTGTTGTAAAGGCGCTGTGTTGTAAAGGCGCTGTGTTGTAAAGGCCCTGTGTTGTAAAGGCCCTGTGTTGTAAAGGCCCTGTGTTGTAAAGGCCCTGTGTTGTAAAGGCCCCGTGTTGTAAAGGCCCCGTGTTGTAAAGGCCCTGTGTTGTAAAGGCCCTGTGTTGTAAAGGCCCTGTGTTGTAAAGGCCCTGTGTTGTAAAGGCCCTGTGTTGTAAAGGCCCCGTGTTGTAAAGGCCCTGTGTTGTAAAGGCCCTGTGTTGTAAAGGCTCCGTGTTGTAAAGGCCCTGTGTTGTAAAGGCCCTGTGTTGTAAAGGCCCTGTGTTGTAAAGGCCCTGTGTTGTAAAGGCCCTGTGTTGTAAAGGCCCCGTGTTGTAAAGGCCCTGTGTTGTAAAGGCCCTGTGTTGTAAAGGCCCTGTGTTGTAAAGGCCCTGTGTTGTAAAGGCCCTGTGTTGTAAAGGCTCCGTGTTGTACAGGCCCTGTGTTGTAAAGGCCCTGTGTTGTAAAGGCCCTGTGTTGTAAAGGCCTTGTGTTGTAAAGGCCCTGTGTTGTAAAGGCCCTGTGTTGTAAAGGCCCTGTGTTGTAAAGGCCCCGTGTTGTAAAGGCCCCGTGTTGTAAAGGCCCTGTGTTGTAAAGGCCCTGTGTTGTAAAGGCCCCGTGTTGTAAAGGCCCCGTGTTGTAAAGGCCCTGTGTTGTAAAGGCCCCGTGTTGTAAAGGCCCTGTGTTGTAAAGGCCCTGTGTTGTAAATGCCCTGTGTTGTAAAGGCCCCGTGTTGTAAAGGCCCCGTGTTGTAAAGGCCCTGTGTTGTAAAGGCCCTGTGTTGTAAAGGCCCCGTGTTGTAAAGGCCCCGTGTTGTAAAGGCCCTGTGTTGTAAAGGCCCCGTGTTGTAAAGGCCCCGTGTTGTAAAGGCCCTGTGTTGTAAAGGCCCTGTGTTGTAAAGGCCCCGTGTTGTAAAGGCCCTGTGTTGTAAAGGCCCTGTGTTGTAAAGGCCCTGTGTTGTAAAGGCCCCGTGTTGTAAAGGCCCCGTGTTGTAAAGGCCTTGTGTTGTAAAGGCCCCGTGTTGTAAAGGCGCTGTGTTGTAAAGGCCCTGTGTTGTAAAGGCCCTGTGTTGTAAAGGCCCTGTGTTGTAAAGGCCCCGTGTTGTAAAGGCCCCGTGTTGTAAAGGCCCTGTGTTGTAAAGGCCCTGTGTTGTAAAGGCCCTGTGTTGTAAAGGCCCCGTGTTGTAAAGGCCCCGTGTTGTAAAGGCCCTGTGTTGTAAAGGCCCTGTGTTGTAAAGGCCCTGTGTTGTAAAGGCCCTGTGTTGTAAAGGCCCTGTGTCGTAAAGGCCCTGTGTTGTAAAGGCCCTGTGTTGTAAAGGCCCCGTGTTGTAAAGGCCCTGTGTTGTAAAGGCCCTGTGTTGTAAAGGCCCTGTGTTGTAAAGGCCCTGTGTTGTAAAGGCCCCGTGTTGTAAAGGCCCCGTGTTGTAAAGGCCCTGTGTTGTAAAGGCCCTGTGTTGTAAAGGCCCTGTGTTGTAAAGGCCCTGTGTTGTAAAGGCCCCGTGTTGTAAAGGCCCTGCGTTGTAAAGGCCCTGTGTTGTAAAGGCCCTGTGTTGTAAAGGCCTTGTGTTGTAAAGGCCCTGTGTTGTAAAGGCCCTGTGTTGTAAAGGCCCTGCGTTGTAAAGGCCCTGTGTTGTAAAGGCCGTGTGTTGTAAAGGCCCCGTGTTGTAAAGGCCCCGTGTTGTAAAGGCCCTGTGTTGTAAAGGCCCTGTGTTGTAAAGGCCCCGTGTTGTAAAAGCCCCGTGTTGTAAAGGCGCTGCATTGTAAAGGCGCTGTGTTGTAAAGGCGCTGTGTTGTAAATGCCCCGTGTTGTAAAGGCCCTGTGTTGTAAAGGCGCTGTGTTGTAAAGGCGCTGTGTTGTAAAGGCCCTGTGTTGTAAAGGCCCTGCGTTGTAAAGGCCCTGTGTTGTAAAGGCCCTGTGTTGTAAAGGCCTTGTGTTGTAAAGGCCCTGTGTTGTAAAGGCCCTGTGTTGTAAAGGCCCTGTGTTGTAAAGGCCCTGTGTTGTAAAGGCCCCGTGTTGTAAAGGCCCGGTGTTGTAAAGGCCCTGTGTTGTAAAGGCCCTGTGTTCGGACTGTGTGTCTGGGGTGGGGGGGTTCAAACTGTGTGTCTGGGGTGGGGGGCGTTGTTTAGACTGTGTGTCTGGGGTGGGGCCGGGGGTTCAGACTGTGTGTCTGGGGTGGGGGGGTTTAGACTGTGTGTCTGGGGTGGGGGTGGGGGGGATTCAGACTGTGTGTCTAGGGTGGGGGGGTTTAGACTGTGTGTCTGGGGTGGGGGGCGGGTTCAGACTGTGTGTCTGGGGCGGAGGGTTCAGACTGTGTGTCTGGGGTGGGGGGGTTCAGACTGTGTGTCTGGGGTGGGGGGGTTTAGACTGTGTGTTTGGGGTGGGGGGCGGGTTCAGACTGTGTGTCTTGGGTGGGGCCGGGGGTTCAGACTGTGTGTCTGGGGTCAGGTGTCTGGGGTCCCGCCCCCCACCCCAGACACACAGTCTAAACCCCCCCACCCAAGACACACAGTCTGAACCCCCCCACCCCCACACACACAGTCTGAACCCCACCCCCCCCACCCCAGACACACATTTTGAACCCCCCCACCCCAGACACGCAGTCTGAACCCTCCGCCCCAGACACATAGTCTGAACCCGCCCCCCACCCCAGACACACAGTCTAAACCCCCCCACCCCAGACACACAGTCCGAACCCACCCACCCCCAAACATACAGTCTGAACCCCACCCCCCCCACCCCAGACACACAGTCTGAGCCCCCCCACCCCAGACACACAGTCTGAACACTCCGCCCCAGACACACAGTCTGAACCCGCCCCCCACCCCAGACACACAGTCTAAACCCCCCCACCCCGGACACACAGTCTGAACCCCCGGCCCCACCCAAGACACACAGTCTGAACCCGCCCCCCACCCCAGACACACAGTCTAAACCCCCCCACCCCAGACACACACTCTGAACCCCCCCACCTCAGACACACAGTCTGAACACTCCGCCCCAGACACACAGTCTGAACCCGCCCCCCACCCCAGACACACAGTCTAAACCCCCCCACCCGAGACACACAGTCTGAACCCCCCCACCCCAGACACACAGTCTGAACCCGCCCCCCACCCCAGACACACAGTCTAAACCCCCCCATCCCAGACACACAGTCTGAACCCCCGAAGGAACTCTGGGCTATGGTGCGTGAGCACAAGACGCGATCAGCACAAAGCGCAGAAAGAAATCTGGCTCGTCAGTGGCCTATAAGACCATAGGTACCTTTCTGTCAACAAGGACGCAAAGATGCCAGTGGACGGACCACTGAAAAAGCGAACTGCAGTGAGGACGCGGCGGTACGTACAAGACCATCGCTATGCAGGCCTCACCGGATCAATCAGTCAACGTGTCACTGAGTTCACATACAACAGGAAACGCCAGAGACCCCTCCCCCCGGGGCCGAAGCCCCAAACGGATTGATGTCGACGGATCCAGCAATGGGGTAAGGTAAGAGAGGATGGGAAAATCATGGCACCAGTCGGCGCAAAACTGGCTGCACGGCCCAGCATGTGGCATGTGCCACGAGGCATATGCCTGGTCAGACCAAACTGTCTGGCCCTGTAGCCATCTGTGTAGCCTGAAAAATAGGGTATCTCGTGTGCACGGTAAAATATACGTGGCATGGCAGCACCATTGGAGTGTGCTGTCAACGTCCCATGGTGTCCTGCTGATGACGCGTGGCACCGCCGAGTGCAGTGCGCGCAAAACAGTACTTCTGCTGTACCCTGATAGTATAGCCAGCTGCGACCAGGATGTGAGGCTCAGCAGGCAACCCAGCCAGGTGTGAAGGAAGGGATGCACATTCAAAACTGCACTAACAATGATACCAGAAATATGCTTATGGGCTTGTGTTGTCGGTGTTTGCATGGTTACGGTGTATTTCAGGTGCCAGTCTGATGTCAGGCCCGCAGGCTGTGCATAAATAAGTGGTGGGTGTGTTCCTTTGAGGTGTGTGGTCATGCCCATGGCAGTTAAGCTCATGCTCATGCATGTCCCCTTGCAACTCCTGTTGTCGACCGTCATGCAGTCACACAAGACAAGGAGGGTCCAGACCTCTGACAGGGTGTTGCATACCTGCTGCATTTCGCTTTTGGCTGTGGGCCCACGTGCACCCACTACCACATTATCTCGGAACTGTGCTAACGAAATGGTGTTTCCCCGTGGTGTCGACCACAGCGGGTGTCCGCGGGGAGAGAAGGAAAGGTTCCCGAGTCTACGCATAAGGTCAACCCTGGTCTTGGCGCCCCATACTGAACGCAAATCGGCGCTTTGCGCGCTGAATGGTCCGCCCATCGGTATTGCACCCGTGTGTGACCATATTTGACCCGATGCTTGTGTGTATGTGTCTGTGAGGAGGGAGAAGTATACCAGATTCTCGAGGTCCCTGTGTGCGATGTAGTGGAAACGGCTCGACGTCCCTTCGCCCGCACGATCCAGTTTTTTGTTATCCCTGTGGATGGACCAAACCAGTTCCTGGGCGTTCCAGCGACGCCTCGCTGCTAACCATTTAACTGATGCACCTAGATCGGACATGACGGAGGCTGGTGTGACATTGTTAAACTGCCCAGAGCAGTCACACTCTCCGATCACTTCGCAGCCCCAGTCTGGCAAACCATGGAACCACGGGTGCAGATCTGATATTTTGAGGACTAAAAAGGAAGCGCAAATTTCTTCAGTCAGTAGGCGGAGCAAAAGGGTGAAGGCGCGTGCCGCCTACCGCAAGAAGAAACGTTGCAATTGCGGTTCGACAATGGCAGCTATCGGCCGCCACAAAATACAGCCCTTCGTTAAGATTTTTGCCTTGCCAAGGAGGTACAGGAGGGGAAGGGAGCGTGCTGTGTTTACCGGCCACTTGTTCTTTTTGATTATATCATGGAGGGCTGTCTGGATATTGTTGTTACCGGACAGTGGTCGTGGGTCGTACTTTTCAGACAACAGAAACTGTGCTATTTCATCCCATACCCATTGACGGCAAAATGCAAAAAGCATCGTACTGCCCTTGTCCGCGACCCTCACGCAGGCCACGCTGCTCAGGCTGCGCGCTAGGTTCTGGACTCTGTGACGCAGCAGTGGTTCCCTGTTCCAATTCTCGGGTGGCAGTAGTGCGGCAATTGATGTGGGCGTGTACGTGTGTCGTATGTGTAGTGTGTGTGCCAGCTGGGCCAAGCTGTTCACTGCCTGGTGTCGTGAACGCGTACCGGAGCAGGGCAGTGGATCTGTAGCTCGCAGTGGAGCTCCCTGGTGCTCAATGTGTACAGGCATTAAAGCGTAGTGCCCCGCAACGTTAACCACCGTGCCACACTGTTGCCACTGATCGAGTGTGTGCGCAGTGCAGCGGCATGCCGGACGCTCTGTTTCTTTTTCGTGTTTGTTAGCCAAACGTTCAAATGCTCGCCGAACGTTCAGCGGTGAAGAAGCGACGACTCTGATGCGTGCCCGAATCGCCTGACGTTCCCAGGAGGATCGTTGCGTGTGTCTGACCATTCTCCTGATGATTGTTTGGATGTGTGATCGCTGTTCGGGTGTGATGTATGGCACTGTGATGTTTACGGGGCGGCAAAGTGGTATGTTCAATTGGTTCGCTATACGTTCGATGTCTTTGTTCAATATTGCTGCGTGTGCGTAGTCTTTGTTAATGCGCGCGACGTGTGCTTGTCGTAGTGTAGCTTGGAGCTGTTTAGTGTGTTGTGCTGCAGGGCTTGCTCCTGTGCCGGACGGCAGGGCGGGGGCTGTGTCATTGATCGCCCATTGCTGTGTAGTGTGCCACCAGTGACGCTCACGGTAGCATGCCAGGTCGTGGTTGTCCACCAGCTCTACAGGGATCAGTTGCCAGTGCAATTCTGTGGTGTTACGCAGTAAGTCGTGAAAGGAGGATTCCTCAGACCCTGCCTGTGTGGTTGTGACGTGCTTGCACAGTCGCTGTGTCGTTGCCAGTGTTGTTTTTCCCGCGTAGCACGTGAGTAAGTATGTGTGTACAGCGATGTATATCAATATGGTTGCAGGTGTCACTGAAGTGTGCCATTCGTGTGTGCGTGACGTGGCCCGGAGCATGCGGATGATGGGATGTGTGTCATACGGCAAGTATGCAACGCGCGCTTGGAGAAGTTCAGCCCAGCGTCCCAAGTCTTTGCTGTCCAATGCCTGGCGCATGCCGCGTGTGTATGTTTCATAAAGCATTTCACGGTGCCGGTGTGGCTGCCACAGGGCTGAATAACTGTGTTGATGGTGTCTGAAGTAACAATGCAGTCGCAACCGCTGTAGGGGTGACAGGCTGGACACAGTAGCAGGCGAAGCGTAGAGGAACCATGGTTTACCCTGAAAATCCGCGTATGCTAGTGCAGCACTGTGTGGTGGTAGAAGTGGTTGTTCCCGGAAGACCCAGCGACGTGACGTGACTGAATTTTCATATTTTTGCAGGGCTTCAGGTGAGCACAACAGGATGTGTGATGTGGGCGAGAGCGTTGCGTTCCAGGTGCACCACGGATCAAGGGGAGTGTGGTACGGATCGCGGGCCAAAGGAGATACGTCTGTCCATATGTTAATTGCCTCCAGGACAATACAAACAAATCGGATGGTGTGTGTCGGGGGGCACGCTGCTGTAGGTTGTGTGCATGCTCGTACACTGTGGTACAGCGGCGTGTGTTGTGTGCAGTGCTGCCAGGCAATATTCTGCAGTGTCGAAGGGTGTGTCAACAAGGGAAAGAGGGGGTGGAGGTTCTGTGCCGCGAATGCAAATGGTTTTATCTGAAACGGGTCCATGTGAAAACTCGTACGGAGCCATGACGCTGGTCCTGCTGGCATGTCCAACGGCGTGTATTCGTATGTACTCTGGAAGGGCTGGGCCTGTGTTGCTTTGCAAATTTGCTCCGCCAGGGCAAGCTTCTGGTGTACCACCGCCATATCTTGTAAAATTTCAATCAGTGACGGCTCTTTGCAAGGTTGTTTAAAGACGAGGATGCCAGAGAGACTCTCCCCTTGGGTGCTGTGTCTCCAAATATCAGTGGTGGGACGCAGGCGCCTCGTAGTAGGGTCCGTAGGCCAGAGTGGAGTTGCCTTGTAGTGGTATTCGAAGTGGACAGGCTGTCCAGCGTTGTTTTCATCTCCTCTATCCCATGTGTTGCCATCCACTGCTGCAAGCGCAGCATATTGTGATCGCCCCATTCCGTGAGCAGTGCCTCCAACAGGTCCTTGTGCCAGGCTTTCGGAGCTTGATCCAGGGACAGTGGGTCCAAGTCAACCCACCAGCGTCGTGAAGAACTCCCACTGTCCGATTCAGGTTTGGCTGCTGGTGTCGTTGGAGTCCCTGTGCGGTCCGCTGCTGTGCGTTTCCCCGTCGTACGCGCTGGAGACATCGCGACGTCATCCTCAGGTGGACCTGGTAGTTCCGGGCTGGAGTCGACGTTGACCGCTTGCCTACTCTCCTTGGTTCGTGGTCCGTCGAGGTCTTTTTGCAACAGGTCTTCGAAACGGTGCTTCACTGGCTGCCATTCCTCATCCAAGAAGTTCTGAAATTGCCGCTTGTGAGGGACCCAGTCATTGTTGAGGAATTGTTGGAAATTTGCGCATATCTTGCTGGACGTTGCGATCTGTGGCTCCGCTGCTTGTTGGAAAGTCATCAGCCTATCGACTTTAGTGTGCAGCTCCGCTAAATCTGTTTTGCATTCGTCGATCACTTTGTGGGATGCTTGTAGAGCTTTAACATCGCTTTGCAGTTGCTTGATTGCAGTACTCTGGTCGTCTTGGTCCGATGCGATGGCTGAGGGGCGCTGACTCTGTTCGTTTTGCACGCTGGGTACACGTCGTAGACATTCGTTCATGTCGTGACCAAACAGTCCACAGTACAGGCACCCTCGCTTCGTGGGATCGTCAGGGTCGGGGAAGTGGATTGGTGGATCTCTGGTCTGACATTTCACGGTTGCATGGTCACTGGTTCCACAACGGAGGCACCACAGGTTGTCAGCAGGGGGTGCAGGAGCGGCTTTTCCGACCTTGGACTCGTACATTGGACAGGCTTTGATCCAGTGGTCTGTTTCCCCGCAAATTAAGCATGCACCTCGTTCTTTGCGCTCCTGTTGTTCCTTGCATTCATCTGACCAGTGTATTTCACCGCAGGTCCAACAGGCGTGAGGAGGTGGTCGGCGAGGTCGTGGTGTGTCTGTAGTATCCTTCGTGTCTGATCTCGTTGGGCACTCGAAAGCCCTGTGTCCTGCTCGGTGGCAGAGGGAACATATCTGTGGTTTGCTGAATTTCGGCGCCATTGAGGTAGTCTGTGGTTGGGTTGGGTTGGATGGAAAGGAACTTGAACTTGAACTCAGTAGGGTGACGTAATTGATCAGCCAAACGGACTCTCCGCTGAGGAGATATGCCAATGGCTTGAATTCCCCGAAGGAACTCTGGGCTATGGTGCGTGAGCACAAGACGCGATCAGCACAAAGCGCAGAAAGAAATGTGGCTCGTCAGTGGCCTATAAGACCATAGGTACCTTTCTGTCAACAAGGACGCAAAGATGCCAGTGGACGGACCACTGAAAAAGCGAACTGCAGTGAGGACGCGGCGGTACGTACAAGACCATCGCTATGCAGGCCTCACCGGATCAATCAGTCAACGTGTCACTGAGTTCACATACAACAGGAAACGCCAGAGACCCCTCCCCCACCCACCCCCCCCACCCCAGACACACAGTCTGAGCCCTCCGCCCCAGACACACAGTCTGAACCCGCCCCCCACCCAAGACACACAGTCTAAACCCCCCCACCCCAGACACACAGTCTGAATCCCCCCCACCCCCACCCCAAACACACAGTCTAAACCCCCCCACCCCAAACACACAGTCTGAACCCCCGGCCCCACCCCAGACACACAGTCTGAACCCCCCCCCCACCCCAGACACACAATTTGAACCCCCCCACCCCAGACACACAGTCTGAACCCTCCGCCCCAGACACACAATCTGAACCCTCCCCCCAACCCAGACACACAGTCTAAACCCCCCCACCCCAGACACATAGTCTGAACCCCCCCAGCCCCAGACACACAGTCTGAACCCTACCCCCCCCACCCCAGACACACAATTTGAACCCCCCCACCCCAGACACACGGTCTGAACACTCCGCCCCAGACACACAGTCTGAACCCACCCCCAACCCCACACACACAGTCTAAACCCCCCCACCCCAGACACACAGTCTGAACCCCCCCACCCCAGACACACAGTCTGACCCCCCCCCCCACTCCAGACACACAGTCTGAACCACCCCCCGTCCCAGACACACAGTCTGAACCCACCCCCCACCCCAGACACACAGTCTGAACCCCCGGCCCCACCCCAGACACACAGTCTGAACCCCCCCCCCCCCCCAGAAACACAGTCTGAACCCACCCCCCACCCCAGAAACACAGTCTGAACCCACCCACCCCAGACACACAAGTTTGAACCCCCCCACCCCAGACACACAGTCTGAACCACCCCCCGTCCCAGAAACAAAGTCTGAACCCACCCCCCACCCCAGACACACAGTCTGAGCCCCCGGCCCCAGCCCAGAAACACAGTCTGAACCCACCCCCCACCCCAGAAACACAGGCTGAACCAACCCACCCCAGACACACAAGTTTGAACCCCCCCACCCCAGACACACAGTCTGAACCCACCCCCCGTCCCAGACACACAGTCTGAACCACCCCCCGTCCCAGAAACAAAGTCTGAACCCACCCCCCACCCCAGACACACAGTCTGAGCCCCCGGCCCCCGCCCAGAAACACAGTCTGAACCCACCCCCCACCCCAGAAACACAGGCTGAACCAACCCACCCCAGACACACAAGTTTGAACCCCCCCCACCCCAGACACACAGTCTGAACCCACCCCCCGTCCCAGACACACAGTCTGAACCCCCCCACCCCAGACACAAAGTCTGAACCCCCCCTCCCCAAACACACAGTCTGCACCCCCCCACCGCAGACACACATTCTGAACCCCCCCCCACCCCGGACACACAATCCACCCCAACCCCAGACACACAGTGTGAACCCCCCCCACCCCAGACACACAGTCTGAAGCCCCCCCCCCACCCCAAACACACAATGTGACCCCCCCCCCCACCCCAGACACACAGTGTGAACCCCCCCAACCCAGACACAAAGTCTGAACTCACCCCCAACCCCAGACACACAGTCTGAACCCCCGCACCCCAGACACATAGTCTGAACCCCCCCGCACCCCAGACACACAATCCACCCCAACCCCAGACACACAGTGTGAACCCCCCCCACCCCAGACACACAGTCTGAACCCCCCCCCCAAAAAACACAATGTGAACCCCCGGCACCCACCCCAGACACACAGTCTGCACCCCCCCTACCCCGGACACACAGTCTGAACCCAGCCCCGCCCCCCCCCCTAGACACACAGTTTGAACCCCCGCATCCAAGACACACAGTGCGAACCCCCCCACCCCCAGACACACCGTCTGAACCCCCCCCCCCCCAACCCCAGACACACAATCTGACCCCCCAGCCCCACCACAGACACACAATCCGGCCCCACCCCAGACACACAGTGTGAACCCCCCGACCCACCGCAGACAAATAGTCTAAACCACCCCACCCCACACACACAGTCTGAGCCCCCCCCCCCCCCCCCGCTATGGGATACGGATGCGTGTGCACGACCGGTACCGTCAGGCACAAAGCAGAAGTGCAAAGCAAAAGTCAAAGAGAAAAGCTCTTCAGTGACATGTCATAGGCGCCTTTCGCTGCAGTAGATGAGCCGGTGCAGAATATGCAATGCGAGTCCACTACACCTAAGTCCTATGAACTAAATCCTGGCAGAATGACGTATCATCGGGTACAGAAGCGCCCCTCCCCCGGTGGACTCCCCAGTCCACCCGTGGCCTGGTAGAAAGCATACAGGACACAGATAGTATAAGCGGCAGGTCAGCAGACCAGTCACCGCAAAATCCGGAACATGGCCCCTGGTGTCTTAGCTGCCAGGAGGCATAGAAAACACCCTGGCAGGTCACCTCCCGTCGCAGCCAGTGCACCAGGTCTAAGAGACTGTCGCCCAGCGACTGTGGCAGGCGCCGCACGATGAAAAGAATCCACCTTACTGTTGGTGTCACATCCCAAGGTGTCTTAGCCAAAAGGCACTGTACCGCAGACTGCATAGAGGTGCGCACGGCGTGGGTTGGGTACCCAGAAAGGACTGCCAGCTGCATCCACATGACACACGACAGTAGGAATGCACCCCATGACTGTAGGAACGGGAGTGCGTTGGGGAGGGCGGATAGGAAGACATTGGTGGTGCGCCTAGTGTTGGTGGCCCAGAAGCTTTGCAAGGGAGCGCCAAATTTCAACTGTCCGTGTGCATCGACGGCATTGGGGTGCGAGTGGCAAAAAACGGCCTCGGTGGAGACGTAAACTGTGACGCCCATGCACCGGACCGAGGTTCCCATGCAGGATCCGTGACAGACTGCTGACGGGTTTTTATCACGACAGGGGCAAAGAACATGTAGGTCCCAGGCCTTTTCAAGAGCCTGGCAAACAGGGTACATTGCAAGGTGAGGGGCAGGGCCCTTGGCAGCGACCATGACATTGTCGCGGAATTGCTGTAAGGCTGTTACCGTCAGGAAGGGTCCATTGCAAACTCCCATAAAGGGTCACGGACATAGCGCCCATACGGCGCAACAGGTGGACGAATTTCTCACAGCACCACACACAATGTAGGTCTGCTGACTGGGCACCAAAACGTCCGCCCATTTGGATGGCACCGCCGCGGCGCCAAGGTTCGCCAGCTGCCAGGATCACGTTATCCTGGAGCAAGGAAAAGCTCACGAGTTCAATTAGGGCATCCATTGACAGAAAATCGAAGGTGGACTTTTTTGCTTCACCAGTTGTATCAAGTTTCTTGTTTTCTTTGTGTATACTCCAACCCAATGTGGAAGCCCGCCAGCGGCGTCGCTGTTTCAGCCAGGCGGACGCATCTTGCATATGTTGCACAACGGTGGCGGGGTGGACATTGTTAAACTGCTCCTTGCAGTCTGCCTCTCCGATAACCTCTACAGACCAACTGGACAACCGGTTCACCCACTGACCCATGTCGTTCAGATTGAGGACAAGAAAACAGGCCGGCAACTCAGAGACAAGGGTGCGTACAAAGCAGGTGAAGGCATGCGCTGCTACCCGTAACCGACTCCGTGAAATTACGGGGGCAGGGGATGCTGCAATGGGCCTCCATAGTATTTCAGTCTGGACTTGTGATTTCGCTTTGCCTATGAGGTATAAGAGAGCGAGGCGTGCCTTATTGTTCAGTGGCCATGCGTGGTGTTTGGCGGAGTTCTCGATGGCCTGAAATATGGAGTCAGGGGAGGTAGTTTCTGTGCGCACAATGACGATACGTGCTCGGACCGCCTGTCGTTGTGCCTGGCTGACGGGCATGCTGTGTACCAGTTTGTTTATAGCTCTGGTGATGGCAGGGGTCTGAGGGGGAGTGAGGTACGGGACACGGACAGCTGCAGTGCGAACAAGGGGTATCTACATGGTGGATGCTAACGTCTGAATCCTACTTGCGACAGCATGGCGACGTGCAAAATCTTGGTCGCGGGTGGGGGGGGGGGGGCACAGGCACAACCTCAGTGTGCATGGCTACCTCGCCCATTGCTCCCCACCCCACCCCCTTGTCCAGGCTTGGTTGACTGCGTGGCCCGACCAGTACGTCCCCCGCACCTGGCGTGCCACAGCCATCAGGCGTGACCTCCGCATCGTAGGAAGGCTTGTTGTCCCCGTCTCGCTTTTTCGCGCCCTGTGTTCCACCCATGGAGGGCCCAGAGCAGTCAGGAAAATCGTACACAAGTGGCAGCAGGCAGTACTGGACATCGTCACCGCTGTCTTGTGTGGATCCATCCCAGCCCCATCGTCCAAGCCCAACCCCTTCACCACATCTGACTGGAACGTGTCTTCTCGCCCGGTCTGAACCCCCACAGAAGTGCCCTGACCCCCCCCCCCCACGCCACTGTTTTGTACCTGCCACGCCCGCCACATCTCTGCAGGAGGCAGCCGAGCACGCAAGGCACCGATCGATTCAATCTCATCAGCATGCCCCCGTCTTAAACTAACGCATGGCATGCACGCATTGCCATCAGGGCATCACAGAATTTTCTGTACCGGCGCTTATACACCATGTCGACATTCTTCTGGTGTTTCTGATTTGCCTGTGCCCCTGCATGACGCCCCAGAGCCCCAGCACCCCCACACAGGACCCTGCTTCAGCCCCCTGGGACACTGAGCTAGACATCTGTTGTATTGTTGTACCTCTGCCCTGCCTAACTTCACCCCTGGCGACCACATACAGCCTGATCAGCCTGAGCCTGTCCCCCATGCCCCGTCTCAGTGTTTCTGCCTGCAATCTCTCTATTTTTGCACCAACCATTGGCAGGTTGGCCCTCACATGGCCCTTTCACGCCCACATCGCTGTCGTGTGAGTGGAATGCCACTCTCTCTCCCTCCTGGCCATGGGCCCATATCCTTCCTGCCTCTCTCTTTTGGGGAAATGCCCTGGATCGGCTCCCGCGCAGACAGCACCCCCTATCACACTGCCACCACCCCCGGGTGTGGAGTGAGGGGCGACCACTTCAGTGTTATCCACATGTTTAATTTTTTTTTACACAAATGCAGACGCACTGTCCCACGGCTCCTCTCTCCTCCTTGCTGGCCCACCTACTGACCGTGACCTGGGATGTGGGTGTTACATTGTATGATGGGCTGGCCTCCTGAGGACTCTCGAGCAGTGACTTTGGACTTGTTTTACAAAAAAAAAATATTGGTCGTGGGTAGCCGTCTGCAATTGACGTACAAGTGTGTTCAGGCGTTTAGTGTGTTGTGCTGCTGGTGTCTGAGACGGTGACGTTTCGCCGCGCACTGCAGGGGCGCAGTCGTTTAGTGCCCATCGTTTCAGGCGGGACCACCAGTCCCGTTCTAGGTAGCAGGCGCGGATTTCGTCTGTAGTGAAGTGAAAGGGGATGCGGGTCCATTCAGCTAGTCCTGTGGCCCTGGGCATCTCGTGGAAGGAAGAATCTTCCGCGCAGGCATCTGCGGTGGTACCGTGTTTGCGGAGTCGCTGGAGGAGGGGCAGTGTGGTTTTTCCTACATAAATGCACAACATATGGACGTGGATCATTGCATAGATGAGCACGCCGGGGGGAGGGGCAGACGGGCACCAGAAGTGCTGGTGGGAGATGCCGCGCAACAACTGTAACACCGGGTGTGCTTGGTACGGGAGGTGTGGAAGGCGTGCTTCAACCAATTTAGCCCAGACGCCCAGGTTGGAAGACTGGAGAGCAGCTTTTATACCCTGGGTATGCAGGCGTAGTAACTGTGGACTAGCAGGGTCTCGTGACCATACACTGGACCATCCAGACCGATGACACTTGAAGAAAGAGTGCAGTCTCAGTAATTGTAAGTCCGACAGGACCGCTGTTGCAGTAGACGAGCCGTACAGGCCCCACTGTGTGTTCCCCTCCCCACCCCAGACACACAGTCTGAACCCCCCACCCAACCCAGACACACAGTCTGAACCACCCCACCCCAGACACACAGTCTGAACCCCCCAGCCGAGACACACAGTCTGAACCCCCCCCTACCCCCGACACACAGTCCTAACCCCCCCAAACGAGACACACAGTCTAAACCCCCCCACCCCGAGACACACAGTCTGAACCCCCCCACCCCGAACACACAGTCTGTACCCCCCCACCCCCAGACACACAGTTTGAACCCCCCCACTCCAGACACACAATCTGAACCCCCCCACCCCAAACACAAAGTCTGTACCCCCCCAGCCCCAGACACACAGTTTGAACCCCCCCACTCCAGACACACAATCTGAACCCCCCCACCCCAAACACAAAGTCTGTACCCCCCCACCCCCAAACACACAGTCTAAACCCCCCCCACCCCAGACACACCGTTTGAACCCCCCAACCCCAAACACACAGTCTGTACCCCCCCACCCCCAAACACACAGTCTGAACCCCCCCCCACCGCAGACACACAGTCTGTACCCTCCGCCACCCCACACACACTCTCTGAACCCAACCACCGCAGACACACAGTCTGTACCCCCCCACCCCCAGACACACAGTTTGAACGCCCCCCCCCACCCCAGACACACAATCAAAACCCCCAGACACAGAGTCTGAACCCCCCCCCCCACCGCAGACACACAGTCTGAACCCCCCCACCCCAGACACACAGTCTGAACCCCCCCACCCCAGACACACAGTCTGTACCCTCCGCCACCCCAGACACACAGTCTGGACCGACCCACCGCAGACACACACTCTGTACCCCCCCACCCCCGGACATACAGTTTGAACCCCCCCCCCTACCCCAGACACACATTCAGAACCCCCCAACACACAGTCTGAACCCCCCCCACCCCAGACACACATTCTGAACCAGCCCCCCACCCCAGACACACAGTCTGAACCCCGCCCCGGCCCGGACACACAGTTTGAACCCCCCCACCCCAGACACACAGTCTGAACCCCCCCCCCCCAGACACACAGTCTGTACCCTCCGCCACCCCAGACACACAGTCTGGACCGACCCACCGCAGACACACACTCTGTACCCCCCCACCCCCGGACATACAGTTTGAACCCCCCCCCCTACCCCAGACACACATTCAGAACCCCCCAACACACAGTCTGAACCCCCCCCACCCCAGACACACATTCTGAACCAGCCCCCCACCCCAGACACACAGTCTGAACCCCGCCCCGGCCCGGACACACAGTTTGAACCCCCCCACCCCAGACACACAGTCTGAACCCCCCCCCCCCCCAGACACACAGTCTGAACACCCCACCCAGCCCAGACACACAGTCTGAACCCACCCCCCACCCCAGACACACAGTCATGTCATGTCATGCCATGGAGCGCCAGATCCATCGTCCGCTGGTCCGCCTTGGGGGGCGTCCATCGGCAGAACGTCTAGCCGATACACACACACTCGCTCCGACGAATTGGGCCCCAGGTGAGGGGGGGCCGAGAGCACCGTGAATGGCGCGAGAGAGAATGGTGCCCGGGCCAAGAAGGGCCCACCACGGGCAGGTGAGGGGACGCTGGAAGACAGTGGTCCCGCCGACATGCCCTGGCATTGTAGGATCCAGTGGGTTTCACCCCAAACGATCGCCGTGCTCACTCGCCGTGAACATCACTGATTCCCTGACCCTTCCCTTGGCACAAAGACTGTACCAGTAGTGGCTTGGTAATGTCAAAGACACTGCAATTGTCTGCGCAGAGGGGCATATCCCTCAAACCCCACAGGGTCCATCCACTGAAGAGTCCAGAGGCGTCCAATGCGGGACACGCAGTCCAAACCGGTGGTTCATCGGGCAGGGGATAGGACTATGGCATCTTCGTCGCGTGGCTCCACGACACCCTCCTGAGACCACACCACTCTCTTGACACCCGCACTCCGGTCAGCCCAAGGGGGAAGGCGGATGCCTGGTTCAGCACACCCTACCCCAGTGCAAGCCGCCACATAAGTTAGAAATACTCGCTCACTCCAGGACAGCGCTGGCCGGCAGTCACGACCGTGGGCTTGGCCTGCCTCCAGCAGCAGCCCCACATCTTGAGTTGCCACTGCTAAGCGTAGCGCCCGCATGTAGGCCAGTGCCAGGGGGTTGAGAGGGACAGGCTCAACGTCATCGTTTGAGGGGAGGGAGACATGGCAACCCAGAGAACCCCTCGGGCTGTCTGAGGAACCCCATCTACTGCCATGCTGACTGGTAGTCGCTCTGATCCCTGGACAGCAGTCGCTGCATGCACCGACTCCTGCTCTATTGACCATTTTACACTATCCGGGGGTTTACACTATCCGGGGGTTTACACTATCTGGGGGTTTACACTATCCGGGGGTTTACACTATCCGGGGGTTTACACCATCTGGGGGTTTACACTATCTGGGGGTTTACACTATCTGGGTGTGTAGACTATCTGGGGGTTTAGACTATCTGGGGGTTTACACTATCCGGGGGTTTACACTATCTGGGGGTTTACATTATCTGGGGGTTTACACTATCCGGGGGTTTACACTATCCGGGGGTTTACACTATCCGGGGGTTTAGACTATCCGGGGGTTTACACTATCCGGGGGTTTACACTATCTTGGGGTTTACACTATCTGGGGGTTTACACTATCCGGGGGTCTACACTATCCGGGGGTTGACACTATCTGGGGGTTTACACTGTCTGGGAGTCTACACTATCTCGGGGTTTACACTATCTGGGGGTTTACACTATCCGGGGGTTTACACTATCTGGGGGTTTACACTATCCGGGGGTTTACACTATCCGGGTGGTTTGCACTATCCGGGGGTTTACACTATCTGGGGGTTTACACAATTTGGGGGTTTACACTATCCGGGGGTTTACACTATCCGGGGGTTTACACTATCTGGGGGTTTACACTATCTGGGGGTTTACACTATCCGGGGGTTTACACTATCCGGGGGTTTGCACTATCTGGGGGTTTACACTATCTGGGGGTTTACACTATCTGGGGGTTTACACCATCCGGGGGTTTACACTATCCGGGGGTTTACACTATCCGGGGGTTTACACTATCTGGGGGTTTACACTATCTGGGGGTTTACACTATCTGGGGGTTTACACTATCCGGGGGTTTACACTATCCGGGGGTTTAGACTATCTGGGGGTTTACACTATCCGGGGGTTTACACTATCCGGGGGTTTACACTATCTGGGGGTTTACACTATCCGGGGGTTTACACTATCTGGGGGTTTACATTATCTGGGGGTTTACACTATCCGGGGGTTTACACTATCTGGGGGTTTACACTATCCGGGGGTTTACACTAGCTTGGGGTTTACATTATCTGGGGGTTTACACTATCCGGGGGTTTACACTATCCGGGGGTTTACACTATCTGGGGGTTGACACTATCCGGGGGTCTACACTATCCGGGGGTTTACACTATCCGGGGGTTTACACTATCCGGGGGATTACAATATCTGGGGGTTTACACAATTTGGGGGTTTACACTATCCGGGGGTTTACACTATCCGGGGGTTTGCACTATCTGGGGGTTTACACTATCCGGGGGTTTACACTATCCGGGGGTTTACACTATCCGGGGGTTTACACCATCTGGGGGTTTACACTATCTGGGGGTTTACACTATCTGGGGGTTTACACTATCTGGGGGTTTGCACTATCCGGGGGTTTACACTATCCGGGGGCTTTGCACTATCTGGGGGTTTACACTATCCTGGGGTTTACACTATCTGGGGGTTTACACTATCCGTGGGTTTACACTATCTGGGGGTTTACACTATCTGGAGGTTCACACTATCCGGGGGTTCACACTATCCGGGGGTTTACACTATCTGGGGGTTTACGCTATCCGGGGGTTTACACTATCTGGGGGTTTACACGATCTGGGGGTTTACACTATCCGGGGGTTTACAATATCCGGGGGTTTGCATTATCTGGGGGCAAGGGTGAATTAAACATTGGCCAAAGGGTTTTTGGCCAGTGGCCAGTAAAGTATTGATTTCAATGTTTATTTTTGTTTATTTTGTGTCATTTTTGCCAACTAACTGATGCTTTTTGCAAGGTCATTTGCACTTCCTACTTGCTTGAGGTTGTTTTCATCCAAATTGCCTTGAAATACACACTGCTCTTTGGTTTTTTTTGTGTTTTTTTGTCAAAAAGTGTCAAAAATGCTTATTACCTGATGTTTTTTGCCAGTTCATTTGCGCTTCCTATGTCCTTCCGGTTGTTTTCATCGGCATTGCCTTGAAATACACACTGCTCTTTGGTTTTCTTGTGTTTTTTGTCAAAAAGTGTAAAAATGGTTATTACCTGATGCTTTTTGCAAGTTCATTTGCGCTAGCTATTTCCTTGAGGTTGTTTTCATCTGCATTGCCCGATGGTTTATTTTTTAAACATACCATCACACTTTGTACGTTTCACCGGCAAAGAGTGGAACAATGATTGAGCAGATAACATTGTGCACATGGTATACAAGCAATAAAGCAATTTGAAAAAATCACTTGCAGACTGTCACAGTCAAATTCGGAGCGGAAGTGTGCATGCCTAAAAGTCGGGCGACCATTCGCTAGCCGCTGCCTCTCTCTCTTGCAACGTGTCGTGCATCTATCCAAGGCAGAACAGGTGCTCCCCCTCTTCCTGTCCCTCATCCCCTAAATCCTCCCCCTCCCTTGCTTTTTCACCCCCACCCCCCTTTGTCTCGTGACCCCCCCCAAGATGGTACTGTCTTGTTCATGAGTGGCAGAGTCTCCGTCAATGTGCAACCGCTTCTCAGCTCCTCCTTCTTTGATGAACGGTCGGTACACGAATCTGATGGAATGGCGAAAAATTCGCATTCAGTCACAATGGCACCCTGCGAGGCACGGAGGGGGTGGTCAATGAACCTCAAAATCTCAACACCTGAGACGCGGGAGCGACAACTGGGGAGAATGTGGCCCCCATTGAGCGCATTCAGAATTACCCTCAAGGTTAGTCATGGGTTCATAGGATTGCACGAGTCTATACACCGTGCGAAACAAACCCATGATCCCATCTTGTACCTCGGTTGGCAACGTACGAATCACCGAGGTGACACGGCCACCGGTCTTCCACACGGCAAGAGAGACGCAATGGGTGCCCGATTTACCATGTTCTTTCAAAGATAACACCTTGAAGTTCGAGGTACCATGGACAAAAGGCACCGAACAGCCAATTTGTGGATGCGTGCGACAAGCCTGGCACCACATCAAGATACAAACCGGGTCGTACCGAAGCCAAGGCCTGGACAAGAGCCACCTCGGATTGAACTTGCGCGGCTTGCGCACTGTAGCACTCCCACTGGAAGCGCATGCGGCACTACAAAGGGTGCAAAGACCATCTGTGGTGCATTCACCATGCACCCGAAAGTTGCACTTCCGGCGTTGCACCAAGTGGCCGCTTAGTGCACGCCTGCAAGCCCGACACGTGCATGTGAAGCAGTGTACCTCGGTGCCGACACGGGCCATACAAGCCTCGTCGACAGTCGCATTACACCTCGTGCAAGAGTGTCGCACACCACATATGTTCGCACCGCAACAATCGCAACACACAGCAGTCCGCCCAAATGATGCCAAAGTGGATGTGGCTGCCGGCTGCGGACGTGCGGGCCTAGCGACCACCATGGACGCTGGCTCCTTGAAGGTGAAGGAATAGCCGTCCCGGGTGCCGTCGCTTTTGGCTGCACAGGCGAGTTGGGTGTGCTTGAGGTAAAGAGAGTCTGACAAAGGGATATACAGAACAATAAAAAATGTTAATGACACACATGCACACATGCACATGACGTGAATGCGGGGCATGAATGAGTGTACATGGTGTGTCCGTGTGTCCTTTCATGCCATGAGCCACATGCTAGATCTTCCCGCTATGATGCACCACGCCGGCCGACACACAATACTATTCACCCTTCCCTGCACCACATTCTAACTTTGGTACCCTCAAACATGCACAAATGCACAAGTGCTCTAAAAGATCGTCACACAAGGTACATAAACCATTAGCAATATATGCACGAAGGTCAATGAACACCAACAAACGCCGATAAACAACAGTTATCCCCCCAAAAAGGGCGTTTTTCGAAAAATAAACGCATAAACACGTTTAGTTGCCATTTGTCCAGTGGCCTGGCCAGTACTTAATTCACCCTTGTCTGGGGGTTTACACTATCTGGGAATTACACTATCTGGGGGTTTACACTATCTGGGGGTTTACACTATCTGGGGGTTTACACTATCCGGGGGTTTACACTATCCGGGGGTTTACACTATCCGGGGGTTTGCACTATCTGGGGGTTTACACTATCCGGGGGTTTACACTATCTGGGGGTTTACACTATCCGGGGGTTTACACTATCTGGGGGTTTACACTATATCGGGGTTTACACTATCTGGGGGTTTACACTATCTGGGGGTTTACACTATCCGGGGGTTTACACTATCCGGGGGTTTACACTATCCGGTGGTTTACACTATCCGGGGGTTTACACTATCTGGGGGTTTACACTAGGCGGGGGTTTGCACTATCTGGGGGTTTACACTATCTGGGGGTTTACACTATCCGGGGGTTTACACTATCTGGGGGATTACACTATCTGGGGGTTTACACTATCTGGGGGTTTACACTATCCGGGGGTTTACACTATCCGGGGGTTTACACTATCCGCGGGTTTACACTATCCGGGGGTTTACACTATCCGCGGTGATGAGGCCTTGAGGATACATAATACCCCCCGTCCTATGGGCGGCACTGCACCGACTCAGCAGCGCCCGCCGAGGGACCATTCAGCCCTTTCAGTCCCCAGTTCTGAGGCTTGGGCCCATGCGTTTCGGGTTCAACCCCCTTCCATCTTCCCCCACCCACGGCATTTCTGAGGCGGGGAGGGGGGGGGCGAGGGGCTGAAGTGACCCAATGTAGTCAAGAAAGATGAACCGTTGCGCTGTGCTGTGGAGAAGACCTTCGGTGCATTGCTCATGCTGAGCAATGCAGCACGTGGCTGTGCGCTGTGGCACGGGGGCCTGAGTTGCGATGCAACTCTTTTGTGTGGCAAATGCGGGGGATTTCTGGCCCCTACAACTTGTCCCCGACTGAAAGATCACGTTTTCTGGAGGGAGCCCCGCACTTCACGTTATCTTCTCCCCTGACCTACCCACCCCCCCCCCCCCCCTCTGTACACAACACTGCGTCCGCTCTTCAGTGCTCTGGGGTCCTCACATCGGGTCAGCCTGAGCGCCCCCCCCCCCCCCCCACACCGCCCTGCACACGTGCTGTCAGGACGAGGCAGGACCACATCTGCTGCCGCGTTGCATACCCATGGACCCCATGGCCTGAGAGCACGAAAAAAAGGCAGCAAAACGCAATGCAGGCACGCATGTTCTGATAGTCCAATACCCTTCCACTACGCGCACACTGCGTGGGCGCTTAATTCCGTGTCCGCGAATAGGAGGACTGATCCTTGAGAAAAACATCTGTTCTGTCTGCGACCGCTAATCAATGCAATCACCCCTCACACCGCGAGGGCAACCACATGTTCATGCCCAAAATCTGAAAATGTGGGAGTGCATTTGTGGTCGCGACCACCAGCTCTAGTGACTCCTCGGCGACGACCACCATTACACGTACCCATCTTCGTTGCCTTGCTCCTTGTCTCGTTCGCCGGGTTCTCGTCCACCGGTCGCCCGCCATCCGTTTTCCCGCCATCTCTTTCCGTGCTCAGCAAGTTCCAGTCGTTCTGTGCCCCAGTGTTTGCTGTTCTTTGCATCCTCCATCCGCCGGACACCTACGCAGTTTCTGTGTCAGCATGTTGCTTGGCCTATGCTGCTGCATGGACAGCAGGACAGGCCGGTATATGATTTGCACATGGTTGGCACATGGTTCGGACATCGCCGAACCATCCCGAATTGTCCACCTTTCCTTCTGATGTACTAAGGATTGGCGACTCAACGGAAGCACCTGCCGGCGCGCTCGCGACAGCCATAGTACCGATGTTGGGCGCCATTGGGAACCTGATCCCAAATTGTAAATTTATGACTCACAACCGGTGAACCGAGCTGCAAAAGCCACAAATACGGACACGTGCGTGGCGTGTAGCGAAATGCGGTTTACTCTGCTGTGGTGTGCGCTCCGCGTGCACCGCACGGGCTCTCTCTCTCGACCAAACCTTCCCTCTGCAGTCACACACGCGCACAAGGTCGTGTATTGTTGGAGGCGTGCCTATCAACACGCAACAGCCAAAAGAGTCAGAATGAGAGGCACGGTCAAGCGCATGGGGCTGCGGCTGGGGAACACTATGGGTCAGCGATGGTCTGTACGAAGGAGAGGACACATGGTCCGTGTACAACAAAACAACGCGGCTTTGAAAGATGGGGAGACGCTGCCCGCCCCCCAAGCCTTTTGGAAAGGTGGTAACAAAGGGCGTGCAAGCGTGGGGGCAGGGGCCGTTAGCAGTCGGATCCGAGTCCCCTTGTCTCTGGCCGGAAGATCTATGCGCCAAGTGACACAAAGAATCCGTTGTGAAGCCCCTGCCATCTAGTGGCAGGACGGCTGGGGACAGAGGGGCTTGACCAGCACTCTCCAAATCCATCGATGGGCCGCCCCAATTACCCATGGCTCGCCCCGCCTCGATCCGGGTACAACTGTGTGCGATACGAGAGGAAGAGAGGATAACGCCCCGCGGGCACCCGATGTCAAGGGGTACTCTCGATTGATCTCGTAATTTTGGTCAAAAATCAGACACACAGTGCGAATGCCACACATTGTGTGTGTTATGAGTGAACCACCAGAGATCCTGCACCGGTCCCCAGCTGTCGAAACGGTTGATGCTGTGACGGCAGGGCTGTCCTTGATGCCAAAATGCCAAACCTCGCTATGCCTGAGCCTCAACAGAGGACTGGCCGATCGGTGGCTGCGGTCGGTTGCCGGTCAACCGCCTTCGGTTGACCATCAACCGCCGCCGGTTAATCCCGCTTCATCGCAATTCTGCCACCGAGTGAAACACCCATCCGCCTCATGAAAGCCCACGACGCAGGGGGAAACTGCTGTCCCGTACACTGTACGCCGGAGAGGTATTGCCGTAGAGATTGAGCGCCGTCGGGCCCGTGCCAACGATCAGGTCAGCTGCCGAATGCTGTGGGACCTTCCCAGAGTGGGTCAGAGAGGCCCCGGGCACGTTCCGCCGGTATGACACCGATGGGGCGAACGTGCGACCATTGTTGTTTTACCGGGAGATGGAGGCGTCTGGCCCATGACAAAGTGCCTGCCCACACACTCGCACAGCAGGTGTCAAGAGCACAGACGCACCTACACTTATGCAGGAATACCCGCGAGGCTGTGCACCTTCACACGGGGCTGTGATTTGGGGGACGCAATGTTCTTTGCCAAACGATCCAACGCGCGCAAGCGCACCAACCGTTCAAGAAATCCCAAAACAATGGTGCGTTCAGGAAGGCTCAGCCCCGTGGGGACCCCAGGTCACAATATCAATTGTGAAGGGGCGGCGACTTGCGCATCAAAGTGAAGATGTCACCGGAGGTAAGGGTGTGCACGTTGCCTTAATCGTTCTGCGGGGGGGCGGGTGACAGGATGTTGTGCGGTGACTGCGACTGTGTCTGTAATGCCGGTGCCGACGGGGGTTTTGCTGTTAAGACAAGCCATGTCCTGCACCGCTGTTTGTTAATATTCAGAATAAAAATAAGAAAAGAGCGAGCCGAAAGCCCTGCCGCCTGTGTGTAGTCTTGCCTATACGTGGCAATCCCAGAAGAGTAGATGTACCTGTACGTTGCAATGCCTGCAGGCTGCTGCATGTGGTAATGCATGTATGTTGTATGCACGTGTACGTGACAATGCCTGTGTGTTGTATGTGCATGTGATAACACCTTGAGATCGTATGCCCGTGCATGTAGCAATGCCTGCAGGCTGCTGCATGTGGTAATGCATGTATGTTGTATGCACGTGTACGTGACAATGCCTGTGTGTTGTATGTGCATGTGATAACACCTTGAGATCGTATGCCCGTGCATGTAGCAATGTCTGCAGGCTCCTGCATGTGGTAATGCATGTATGTTGTATGCACGTGTACGTGACAATGCCTGTGTGTTGTATATACCCGTGTGTTGTATGTGCATGCGATAACACCTTGAGATCGTATGCGCATGCATGTAGCAATGTCTGCACGTTACATGTACGCGGTAATGCCTGCATATTGTATGTGCCCGTATGTGATAATATGTGTGGGTTGTATGTGCCTGTATGTGATAATACACGTTTGCCGTATGCACATGCATGTAGTAAATGTAGTAATACCTGTGAGTTGTATATACGATATACCTGTATATGCAGGGGCCCACAACCCAGTGGCACACCACATACAAGCACCTGCAACCTACAGGCATTATCATATGTGTGGCAATATCTGTAGGCTGCATGTGCTGGTTTGTGGTGAAGAATATTGTATGTGCATATGCGTGGCAATGTCGATATGTTATACACGCCTATATGTGCTAATACCTGTATGCCATATGTGCCTGCATGTGGTAATACCTGTAGGTTGCATGTGCCTGTATGTCATAATATGTGTATGCTGTATGCACGTGTATGTGGCAATACCGATAAACTGTGCGGGGGCCTGCTTGTGGTAACATCTGCAGGTGCTATGTGCCTGTGTGTGGCACCGACTCTAGGCCGTGTGCGCCTGTACGTGGCAATGCTTCTAAATTGTACGCGGCTCTTTGTATTAATATTTGTATATTGTGTGCACCTGCATGTCGCAACGCGAGCATGTTGCATCCAAATGTATGCGGTGATGCCCGTATGCTGTATGCATCTGTATGTTGCAGGGCCTGTGTGTGGTAATATGTCGGCATGTAAATTTTCCTGGATGCAGCAAGCTGCATGTGGCCGGATATGCAGTAATGTTTGTTGAGACTTCTGCACGCGGTGACGTGCCCACAGGGGGCAACTACAATCGGTCCTGATGCGACCCACCCCCCAGCTATCTGTCAAAACTTGCGGGGGGGGGCAGGGGGGGGGGAGGTCGGCAGGAGGGTGGGGGGGGGGGGGGGGTATTAGCAGCTCGGCCGGGGGGGGTCCCAAGGGGGGGGGGGGGCTGCGTGCGACCCACGACTACCACATGCATACCTCAAGGGGGTGTGTGTGTGTCTGGGGGCATGGGGGTACAGAGGTATGTATGCGATAATAGCGATATCTTGTCTTTGCCAGGAAGGTCTTAAGGGTCTTAAGGACCAAAAGGCATAGTACCCTTCTCAACGAAGCACGGGACAAAAAATTTGGCGCCGTTGGCGCCATGGCCCCCAAACCGCTATCTTTCAAAACTCGGGTGGGGGGGGTGGCTGGGGGCGGGTTACATACAAGGACCGGGCCCAGCCGCCCCATGGACGTGCCTGTACGTCTGGTAGCGAATTTCTAGAGTCTTGGAATTACCTTCTGACTATTGCAGCTGTAAAAGGTTACATTGTCCTTGATATTGCATGCCCCCGTCCTAAAATCCATTCAAGGTCGCGGGCAGAAGCGCCTTACAACGTGAGGCGCAGCAACGACAGAATGGAGTTTGCAGCATCGTGTTGCATTCAACACAACGCAAATACGCAACACCCACAATAGGGCACAGCGTCCACTGTGCCATTGCAGCATGTCATCCCTGGTTCCTTAAAACGGCGATGATGCACCTGGACCCATGCGGTGTTTGTCCACGGGAGTAAATCCATGAAAATAGAAGAATATTGCATTCGCACTATCGTGTTTGATAAACCAAGTAACCTAGGCACAAAATCCTTATTAGCCGGACGAATAAGCAGGAAACTCCTTGGAAAAGAAGGCAACAATGACATGGCAATGATGAATCAATGATGAACATCGTGTAAAGTAAAACTGTCACAAAAATAAAACTGAAGGTGGGTGCAATAGAATCCATCTGGTCTACAGCACAGGATCGCACCCGCCTAAAGGCGGGGCCTGAGACTGTAGAGGAGGCACATACACCTGCAGAAAGACAGTGGGGCGGGATGGTAAAAGCAACACTTGGTGATGCTTCCATACCGCAGGTCATGCCGACACGCAGAGCTCGCTTCCATCCCCTTCTGTCATGCACTCCTCTCTCTCACGTCAAAATGGGGTTGGGAGTGACAGGGGGTGCATTGGTCAGAAAGGTCCGATTGGCAGAACATTCCAGAGCCCAACATGCAGACGTGGCTCGAACGCACAAAGTTTCCGCCGAAACTGTGCAACGTGAACCAGCCCGTGAAACAGGGCCACAAATAAGAGCGTAAATAAAGTGTGGAGGCCGGACTCTTCGGGCTTGTGGCAACCAGGTCAACAGGGAATGATCGTCAGTTCGATGCCGTACTCAGCGTCAGACTCATGTCGTCCGTATTCTCATCGCTTGTGGGCCTGCCCGCGGCGCGGGGCTGCAGAACAGGGGCCGCAGGACTGACCCCGGGGTAAAACGCAAAGGGCGCGCGCCCCACACAAACTGCACCACAAGAAGTCCATCTGCGTTCAACGCCACACAGAACCGCTAAGACAATCAGCGCAGATCGTGACGGAGGCAGCACTCCCTGTCGACGCGATGCTGAGATGGCCCCTGCCGATCTTCCCCCTAATCTCCTCGCCTTCCCCCCCCGCACCCATTGCCCACCAGTTTTCATTGAGGGGTAGGACCCAGAAACAGGGACTACACAAAAGGGACCAGCCACAGACCTGACCTTGAGGATGCCGACAGCAGATGGGTAATCCTTGGACTCCAAAGCCACTGGGTAAGCGCCAACCGCCATTCGTTCACCGCCAGAGGACGCAAAGCGGTTCCGAGGGAATTGACCCAACAGCTGCCGTGCATAGGGCCCCGCTGTTGTCGTACGAGTGGGTCCATTTGTCATATGGGGGGGAGTGGGGGCGGCGGCGTGCGTCCGAGCCCCCGCCACCCCCCCGACCGCCGCACCCTCAAGAGGTCAACACTGTACTCCCGTGACAAGTGCACTTTGAATCATTCAAGACTCTCGCGTGAATATTGGCGCCGCAAGCCACTCTGTCTCGTCACGAAAAACGCCCAATCGAAGTGCCCTTCGGCCGCCCTGACTTCAGAAAAGCGAATTCAATTTTTCCCGATCCCCCCCCCCAGCGCAGAAAGGTCTCTCAGAAGCGGGCAGTAGCAGTTCACATTAAAAAAAGACAGAGAGCAGGCTTGTCAGTGGCCATGATGGGCCATGGGTGTCGTTATGTCACAAATGAGGGACGGATGTGTGGCCTTTGGAAGGGCACCAATGAGTCTTGTGTAGGTTGGAGGCGGTATGCATGTGTCCTGACGCCATGCTGAGCTACTTGGGGCGTGTGTGGGCGTGTGCCCCCTCCCGCTGTCAAATGCAGATGCTCCCCCTCCGCAGGGCCTTGATATGCCTCATCAACAGTGGGGCTTGTAAAGGGGGCCCTTTCAGAGGGAAAGCAGATCTGAAACAGCACTTCAACGACCCATCGTGGCATATGTCTGAAGCGTTCCACTGGGCAGGACACACCGCAGGGGCGGCTGGACGCTTGGAGGGACGCGTGTCGGCATGAGCCATGGCCAAGTCTTGGGAGGTTCCCCCGGCGGCTGAAGAAGGAGCCGGGAGTTGCCCAGATCCGTGATCGTGCTCTGGACGCCCCTCGTGATCAGATGTCGCGTTGCATCTCATCAAATGTCGGTCGTCTGGGCCACTGTTTGTCCTCTGGAAAGCGGGATCCGCAATACAGCAAAGCCAAGCCTGACACATCAATGCACCGATCCCTTGCGAGTTACCAGGACCCGGATGTGATGTGAATAGCCACAATGGCACGAGGGAGCGGAGGACCACAACGTCCCCTTGCCCCTTTCAGGATCTGAGGATGAGCTGCACGGCCTCGGCCCATGGCCGGCCCCCAATAGGCCGGGACAGGGAGCATGTCAACCAGGGGGCCAGTGCCGCGGAATGGCCCTGCCCCCACCCCCCAACAGGTTTGGGATGCATGGCTGGCCAGGGAGGGGTGGGGGGTGCCTGTCAGGGTGCACGGCAGGGGGAGCGTGGAAGAGACTTGCTCGGGCAGCGGGGGGCGTGTACGGGGAGATGCATGCGAGAACTACGTGTCGGCCCACCGACCCAACCCCTTGGCCTCTGTGCATAGGCCCAGGGACAATAAAAGGAAATTGCCCGAATTTGCTGTTGTTTAGGTTGTTTAGTGGCATTTGAACATTTTCGAAAATTCAGCGTTTTCTGAAACCCTTGTGCCGCCCTTGGGATGGGTTTGGGCGATCATATGGTGACAATATGGGTACTCAAGCACCATCATGGGGACCCATGTAGTGGCTGCTAGGCCCATATACCCAGGTTATGGGACCCCCGAAAAACTCCAGATTTACTGGGTTTGGGATTGTTTAGCGGCACTTGAAAAATCTTGAAAATTGGGCTTTTTGCCGAAACCTCTCTATTGCTCATGCGATGGGTTTGGGTGGTAATTTGGTGACCATACGGCACTTGAGCACCCATGGGGATCCACATAGTGGCCGCTAGGCCCATGCAGCCCAAGCCCACCAAGCAGTACCAGTGTGTTTGAAGCTTCAGGATTTCTGGAGGTGGCGAAATCCTTGTTGAACTTGTCCCCTGGCAAATCCCTCCCCACCCTTGTAGGCAGCCTCACCACGCGCAAGTACACAACAAGAGACCCAAATAACGGCAATTTCGGAGCTTTCAAGGGTCCCCTGTTATCTCCTAGTGGGCTCTAGATGGTGGCTGTTATTTCCTGGTGTGCTCCACATGGCTCCTGCTATTTCTTGGTGGGCTCTAGATGGTTGCTGTTATTTGTTAGTGGGCTTTGGAATGGTTGCTCTTGTTTCTTGGTGCGCTCTGGATGGTTCCTAATATTTTGTGGTGGGCTTTGGATGGTTGCTGCTGTTTCCTAGTGGGCTTTGGATTGTTGCTATTGTTTCATGGTGGGCTCTTGATGGTTCTTGTTATTTCATTTTCCGTCATTGCATGGTTCACGGCATGAACATTGCACAACAAATTAAAAGACAAACAATTTTCTGTCACACCACAGGGTTGCCAAGGCACTTCACCAAAAGACACAGCTCGAGAATACAACCCCTAGTGGCTATTTCACGGATAGTAGATCGATATATTAGAGCAGAGAACTATCAACGTGCTTTAGCCATCCGCTTCTTGCAATGACGCACAAATTTGCTGCCCCAAATCCGGTAATTGCAGGCGCAGAAGGGAAAGCTTTCCGTTGTTTTAAAGCATCCACAATCCTCAGTGCGTGGCCATCCAAGACACCACACTTTTTAAGTGAAGATGCATTAATCAGGGACAACTCTGGCATCGAAGCGAACCGAGCACATGCCCATGGAATTGCATATTGCTGGTTACCCAATGGCTGCGAAAACGATACAAGTTTAGCCTTTGGCTTCACACGGGAAGCTGCAGCTCCCTTGGAAAACTACAAAATAGGGGCAGCAAGTGTTGTGGAACTCTCTTGCCCACTACTTTCAGGCAAACGTGTCCCATTTGCACGTCCCTGTCACTATCTCTATCACCGTCAATGCCGCCGTCACTACCTCTGCTGCTGCTACTGTCGCGGCTGCTGTCGCTGCTTGGCAACAAGAGCCGCGAGTGTAACCACAGAAGGTGTGGCAGAAGAGGAGGCAACAGAGGAACTTGTGGCCAATTTTGGGCTCGCAGTGGTCACCGTTACCATTTTAGCCTTTTTGTTGGCACGTGCCCTTGAGATACCCCCCCCCCAAAGGCGGGACGCGCACTAGGAAGAACCCTAGGTCCCACGCCCGAAAATTTTACCAAGGCGAAAATTTCGCCACTTTTCTTAACGGCAAAATTTCCCCGCAAAATCCCCCCCTCCCGAACCCCCCCCCCCCCCGTGGCAGAACCACAACCTTGTTGTCTCTTTTCCCGCACTCTGCGTGCGGTGACGAGGTGCCCACGGTCCCTGCCCGGTGCGGACTGCCTACTTGCCGCTGTGCGAGGGTTACCCGGCGCCCCTCCCGGGACCATCGCAACGCGGACAGCCCTTGCAGCTGCCCAATTTGAGGAGTGCCCAAGGCGCATCTTCATTTATCCTCCATCCGCGCACGGCCTGCGCTAGATGGCGCACGTGAAGAGCCATGGGCCAGCCCGACACGGTCCCCGGCCAGCTTGCGGGCCTCTTGCAGCAGCCCTCGGTCATCGCGGCCCTAGGCACCGCCCTAGCTCTTTCCTCACAACTTTGGCCCTGGCGCTGGCAAGCGCAGGGGCGGCACGTGGCCGTTCTTGGGGGCAGAAGGGGGGCGGTCAGTCCGCTCCCCTGCCCCCCACAGCCGAGGGCTCCGTAATCGCGTCGCTACAACGACAGATCAACTTGTTGGAGGACATCATCAACACAGTTCGCAAGGACTTGGCCGAAGGGCTGGGGGACCCGGCCCTGGCATTAACGTGGGCTGCTGCCCGCTCCCAAACCCCGCCGGCCCCGGTGGCTCCGGCCGTTAGGCCCCCCCCGCTGATGGGTGGGCTCGGGCACTGGCCACTGCCACCTCGAGCACCACGAGGGCTGCCTGTGCCCTCTGGGGGTCTTGCCAACCCACCCCTTCTCCACGACCAACCCCACATGGGCCACCGAGGACATCAAGCAGGCCCAAGGGAATATCACCCTCGATGGTGTGGGATGCTTCGGCAAAAGTGGTGCTGAAGTGGCTGCAGCCAGGTTTGCCCCAGCGGCTGCAGGGCGGACTGCCGCCCACGTTGTGGCACCGGCGCAGTCACTCACGGATTGGCGTATGGCCGGCCCCCACAAGACGGCAGCCAAGGCGGCGCAAACCCCCCCACAGGCTCCGCAAACTGGGTATATGAAGCAGCGGCGGCGTCCCACACACCCTCCAAATCCTGGCGCGGCCCTCCTACGGTGCTTCGCTGCACGGGCGATAGCGTCTCCATCCCGGGGCATGTCCCAGCGCTGCTTGTGGTGTGGGAAACCGGCTGCGAGGATGCCACGCCTCCGGGTCATGTGCTGCAGATCTGCTGGTCCCGCCCGGAGGGGGATGCAGAGGGCCCCGAGGACTACCCGGACCTCGACCTGCCCCCCCTGGAGGGGGACTTCCCAGCCACAGCGCGAGTGGCGTGCCCTCTGGACCCGGGGGTTCTGGCAGCCGCCGATGTCTGGTAGCTGAACGCTGCCATCTGGGCGCAGGAGGAGGCATGGCGCCACCTTGGCCCACTCCTGGGGTGCGGGGCTCCCCTAGCGCCCCCCCCCCCCCGTGGAGGTGCACATAAAACAAATACACATAGAGGTATGTTCTTTTTGCATGAAATACATCCGATGTACTCTGTGTTTTATGTGGTACATTATCCCTTTTGGGCCTCTTCTCTTCACAAATGGTGCACGTTTGCCCATCCCTGACACAACATGGGCTGTGCAGGGGGTCCCACATGCAGAGGGAGATATCGTAAAAGGATGTTGTTACTCAGTACAAAACTGAGTAAAACCATGTTTTTTGCTTGGGAAAAATTTGCGCAGTTTTTTTTACTGAGCAAAAATAAAGAAAATTTGCTCCGCTTTGATACTGAGTAAAAAAAAACGTTCTTTTTTCGTCATCTTTGTAAAAAAAAAGAAAACGCAGTTTTACCACAGAACCAGATGTCGTGCCATGCATCTCAAGGGATTGTGAGAGAAACAGAGGGGTCTGACACTCGCTCTGCCCCGCAATTTGGAAATGAAACCAGCCCTGCCTTCGTCTTGTGTTCGTGCCAGTTCGGCACTGATTGAGACAAACGCTGCGAACTGCACACCTCGGTTGAAATCGGCACTTGCATTCTCCCCCGTTGGTGTCCTGTTTGCCATACTGGAGCCTCCCGCGATCCTCCCATTGTCGTCCACTCGTCCCCCCAAAGCCCTTTGCTGTTTGCCTGGGTCACCCCTACGAAAGCCAACCGTGGACCCAATGGGAAGTCGGGTTTCTGACTAGACATACCGGTCAATCAGAGATCCTGGGCCAGTATTACCAGGTACATGGTGGTCTGCACGTGGAGCACCAGCGGGGGTACGCACCCATTGACGAAAAAAGCGGACCTTCCGTCAAGCTGCGCACCCTTTCATGCAAAGCAACTTTCACGTTGTGCGAGTGACAGAATCAGCAGCAGCACGGCAGCACTGCAGCACGGCAGCATCAATGGCGGCAGCAGTAAGCGCTGCAGTGGCATCAGCGTTGGCCACGAAGACTAAAACAGCCACACAAATGACCAGGAGGCAGGGAACAGGAAGCAGAGGCACACCGCTCTCTGATTGCTTGTCGGGGTTTCTAGGTCTCCTTGACTGTCTCTTCGTCCAGCACCCGGACCGTCCGATAAATAATCAAGGCTCAGACTCACTGCATAATGCAAGACATTGTCAGAAATCACTCAAGGAATTGTGTGGGAGGTGGCCCCGGAACGAATCTCTGCCCCAGCAAACCCAATATCTCTGACGCTGGTAGCACTTAACATCTCAGCCGACATTGAAGGCATGAAGGGCAAACGACATAACGCTCTAAATGCTGTGCAACACTGCAACGTGCCGCAATGTGACACGACACAACACGGCATGCATCTCTTCGCCTCATCTTCGCCAGGGCAGCAGGTGACGACATTTTCGTACACGGCGAACCGCTCCAAGACCGAGGAACGTGGCTGGCGCGCATTAGCACGACTGCTGGAGAGGTGACTACCATCTGTGTCTGTGTCCATGCTCCACCTCCTTGCCTCAGCCGGCTGCACTCCATCATTGGCATCCAATCTCGCCAGAGCATCTGCACCTTCTGAATCTCGCCGTACTGCAGCCTCCTTACCGAGAGTCTCAAGTCCATTCGCCTTTTTCGTTGCTTGTACCCACTCTACCTCCCTCCTTTCTGCCTCCCTTCGTTCTGCTTCCTTCCTCTCAACCTCCCTCCTCTCTGCTTCGTTCCTTTCTGCCTCCCTCCTCTCCGCCTCCCTCCTCTCCGCCTCTCTCCTCTCCGCCTCTCTCCTCTCCACCTCACTGCTCGCCACCTCCCGCCTCTCTACCTCCCGCCTCTCTATGTCCATCCTCTCTATATCCATCCTCTCTGCCTCCTCTCTCTCTGCTTCCGCCATCTCTGCCTCCGTGCTGTCTGCCTCCATTCTCCTTGTGTCTGCTTCCACTCTCGCCACCTCTGCCTCCTCCAAATCTCTCCTTTCTGCCTCCCTTCTCCCCGCCTCTTTCCTCAAAAAGGTTGTCTTGTGCCTCTGTCCTTGCTCTGCTTGCTCCATCCTCATGCCTGTAACCTGTGGCCCGGTGCTGCTTTCCACTGTTGCCCAAAGCGTGTTGACATCCTGCAAAAGCGCACAGTACATCCGTCACGCCTGAGACCCCCCAAATCAGTACATCCGTCACGCCTGAGACCCCCCAAATCAGTACATCTGTCACGCCTGAGACCCCCCAAATCAGTACATCCGTCATGCCTGAGACCCCCCCAATCAATACAGGCGTTGTCAATCTAGAGGGATCATGGCCCAAGGACCAGGCACTAGGCACCATAAGAAGAGGGTTGTTGGGAGCCGCTGGCCGCTGGCACATACAGCCACCTCCCCTGCCTCCAAGTACTCCCCAATGGTTGCAGATCGGTTGTAGGCACTGGGTTTGCGAAAACCTCTGTCTGCAAGCCCCATGCCTGGGCATCAGATGTTCGCCTGGTGCTGGAATTTCCTTACACTACACAGACCCCCTCTCCCCGAGCCCCTAAACGACGCAAACCACGCCTAGTGCTATCTTGACAGGTAGCGGTTGTCTGCGCGCAACAGTGCACGTGGTGCACTGACGAGATATGGTGCACTATTCTGAGGACCAGCAGGCGAAACATGCTACAAACGCCACCCCGGGATCTCGTACATCAGCTTTGGCCATCTTGCCACTCAGTTCCAAAGCACAATAACGCATAGAACGGGGAATCTCCGATAGCTAGAACACACGCACTGGTGCAGAAATTGATGGAGACAATGCTCAGTGGTGTTTGGACATGGGAAGTGTTTGGACGGGGGGGAGGGTATATGTATTGGTACCTGTATTACTTGTATATCCTACGGAAGCAAAGGGGCCGTCCCACGATCCATTGAAGACACAATGACAGAAGGAGAAGCACAGCAACAAGAGGCAACCAGACTCTAGAACACAAACCACCAGGAGCACCCCGAGTATATGGTCGTGTTTTTGGGGAGGGTGCGTCGCCAACATGGCTCCTCGACTGTGGCATGCCCGGAACAGGGGCCGAGTGCGGCAGCGGGCACAAGTAACGGACCACGACGCACAAGCCACACGGCGCACACGAGAAGGGGCACGCACAGAGGGCCCCGGGAGAGACAAGGCGGCTCCAACACAAACGGAACAGAGGCAGAGGCTGTGGCATGCGATGGCCCAAAGGCACAGGAATGACGGCGTGTGCCCTGTGCAGAGCAATGGACATGGGACTTGAGGGGGACAGTCCCTCGGCTGTGCCACACCTGCGCTGCTTGTGGCCCTGGGCGTGTCGGTCCGGTCGGTCCTCCGTCCAAAAGGGACAAGGACGTCCATATTGCTGTCGCTTGGGACTTGGGTTCTCTGCGGCCCTGTGCCAGTGCCGGTGCCGATGCCGCTTGTGAAAAGGTAACCCCCGCACCCCCAAAAGGGCAAAGGCCAAGTGCTGCTGTGTTCTGTGCTTCCACCCGAGCAGACGTTTGCCTCATGCGAACCTCGTGGGCGTACCGTTTCCACTTCTTTCGTCGGGGGCTCTGTGCGTACGTCACAGTGCCTACGTCAGCGCAGGTGCCAATGTGGGTGTCCTGTCACAGCCATAGTCCCGGGCTAAAACCCCCGTTTCTCCCCCCAAACGGGCGCTGTTTCAGCCCCTCCCCCCCCCCCCCCCGTACTATGCCCCAACACCCCCAGCGGATGTACTTATGATGCGGCTGAGCGGGGGGTAGGCTTTGCAAAGGGGAGGGAGGGGCTTGCGAAGCGACGGAGGTGCAGAGACATGTACCCACTGGTCATGGCCATTGCATTGGAAGTGAAAAGAGCCGGTGGGGGTGGGGGGGTGGGGTCCACCAACTCTGGGCTGGCCACGGGCGTCATGAGGCGCAGAGGAGGGGGGGTAATGGTGCGCAGGACTGGGCAAGGCGGAGGGGCTGATAAGTGAAGTCTGGGGTCTGGGGTGTACAGGAAGAGGGGCGTATGTAGCGAGAGCATCGCTGGGGGGGGGGGGGGGGGCAGGGGATATGAATGACGGATTGACGGAGGGCGGGTGGGAGGCAGGGGGGGGGGGGTGGCGACACAGGGGATCCTCCCGGGCCTTCTCCGCCGTCCCTGGGACCCCCAGCGGGATACTGAGGGGGGGCGGGGGGGTGCTGGTCTAGTGTGTGGGTCTGGCGGAGAGGGGGCATTGGCCGAGCACTGAACGGCTGATTGGACTCTAAGGCGGGCCTCCCCGTCGGTCCTGGAGCGCCGTTATGCGACTGCGGGACGGGGGCTACCACTGCCGGGACCCGACTGCAAAGGGGCCCGGAGGCAGCCCCACGCGGCCATCGCATGGGCCGGTGCTCTCAGGCCGCGGTAAAGGACAGGGAGGCCTCAGTACGATTGGCGATGGAATGTACCGTGGCTCATCTGCGTGTTGGAGGGTACAGTGTAGTTCTGGCGGTGCTGCAGGGGGTCCCGGAAGGAGCGGGGGGGGGGTCGCTTCTTTTGGGGGGGGGGGGGGCATCGTGCATTCCCCTTTGAAATTGTGAGCAGTTTGACAACAATATAAAAAAGTGGTGGTGATTTTTCAGGAAACAAAAACTGCAAAACTTCACCGGCGGCAGTCGCAGCTCTTGTCTCCAATAAGACCAACCCCCAGGAATAGTGTCCGGTTGACTCCTGCCCCAATACTTCCGGGTTCGAATCCCAAGATTTGGTGGTGCCCTTTGCCTGGCGCTTGGAGTACAGCTGCAGCCTCCAAACACACCCCTTGTCAATCGCCTGCATACTGCTCACTGCGCCCCTGGTATCCCATTAAGGCCCCTGGGACACACGCTTCTTTGCGCTGTATCTGCCCCTCTGGTAGGCTCTGGGGGGGGGGGGGGCATTGCGCTGCATGAGTCCTGAGGACCACTGGCCGACACGCTCATGCAGCACCAGGCGTGTTTACCGCCATCGGCGCCTAAACCCCCGGGTGCAACCTCTCGACGATGGGACGCTTGTCGGTTGGTGCTTGGGGAGGGCCGGGGGGGGGGGGGCAATGCACTACGCAGACGTGAGGCAAACATACATGGCTCGGGGTCTCCAGGGCTTCCTCGTCGCAGGACACGTGATCAGCCCAAAGGGGCGGATGCGCGCTGTACGTCTCTGAAGAAGCAGGTCATGTTTTGTCCGTTACCTCCGTGTGAGCGGGGGGGACGGGGGGTAGATAGTTCTGATGCCACACTGTCTGTCTGCTGTTCCTGTTGGTGGAGACACGGTACTTGCACCCGTTCGACCTGTGCACCATGAGGGTCATGGTGGCACTACTCGTACACACATAAGCACCGTACCAAAAGCTTCCGCAGAAAGATCAAAATTCAGAAGTACAGAGGGGGTCGAGGTATGACCACCGGACCACTGCTGTGCCCCTGGCAGGACATTGCTCTGCGGGGGGGGTATGGGTATGGCATGGGCATGAATAGAGTCCTTCCTGTTGCCGTGTGGCTTTGCTTGGCTGGTCGCCTCTTTAGACTCGTGAGGCATCTGGGGGCCGCCGTAGCCGAAGCACGGGTGAAACGGCTGCTGTTACTGGGGGTTGGGCTCCAAGTGTAACCGCTGGGGATACCCACAAGGACAATATTGCGCAAGGCCCTCAGGGCACTGGGCGCAGGGATGGGGGGGGGGGGGGGGCACAAAAGCCGATTTCCTGAACCCCCCCCTCCTCCCTCCTTGGCTGCCATGCCGGGACCCTTTCCACCGACAGCCACCGACAGGCCTTGGGTGATGAGGGGGGGGGGGGGGGCGTATGTAAATCACAACAACCCCCGCGAAGCACTGATCATTTTGGGTCGTATATCATGGGGCCAAAAAAAATTTGAAAAATTCTACTGCCTATCGGCAAGACACGTCAAAGAGGGAGGGAGCACAGTCAGTCAATCAGTTAGGTAGTCATGAAGTCATTCAGAAGCCCCCCATCCCCCCTCCAACACTCAAATAGGGTGAAAAACACAGAAAGAGGGTATTGCGCTTTTTACTGTCTATAGGCCTTTTTACAGAGGTCAAGTGAAAAACGCATAAAGAGAGTCTAAAACATGCTTTACGTGGGATATTTGATCAATGTGATTGGTCAGAATATCAGAAAAATCGGTTTTGAAATTTGCCTTGTTGAGCTGCCGAGAGAGGAAAATTGCATAAGCAGGTTGTGCCCTAGCCCCTTCCCCCCGTCCAAACACCCAAATACACATAAAACACATATGAAGAGTGTGAAACACACATAAAGAGGGTCTAAAACATGCTTTACATAGGATATTTGATCATTTTCAATGGTTGGAATATAAAAAGTTAGTTTGGGAAATACCCATTTTTGAGCCGCAAAGGCTAGAAGATTGCATAAGCAGGTTGTGCCCTAGCCCCGCCCCCCCCCCCCCCCCCCCCCGTCCAAACACCCAAATAGGGTGAAACACATATAAAGAGGGTCTAAAACATGCTTTACATAGGATATTTGATCATTGTGAATGGTTAGAATTAAAAAAATTAGTTTCGAACATTTCTATTTTTGAGCCGCAAAGGCTGGAAAACTGCGTAAGCAGGTTGTGCCACAGGCCCCTTTGGGACCACCCCCCGCCCCAAACACCCAAATAGGGTGAAAGACACACAAAGAGGGTCTAAAACATGCTTTACATAGGAATTCTAACCATTCTTGTGAATGGTTAGAATTTCAAAAAAAAAATCCATTTTTGAGCTGTAGAGGGTGGAAAATTGCTCAAAAATACAATTTGTGCGCACACCAAATGCCCCACCAAACCACCTACAAAGAGCAATTTTGAGGCTTTTGGGGGGCCCATGGCTCGGGCTGCATAAGCCCAGCGGCCACTACATAGGTCCCTATGGGTGCTCAAGTACCCACATTGTCACCAAATGATCACCCAAACCCATCCCAGGGGCGACGGAACGGTTTCGGAAAACGTCGAAAATTTGAAATTTTTTCAAGTGCTAAATAGCCTATGAAACAACAATTTTTGGGCTTTTGGGGGGCCCATGGCTTGGACTACATAGGCCCAGCGGCCACTATGTAGGTCCCTATGGGTGCTCAAGTATACACATTGTCACCAAATGATCACCCAAACCCATCCCAGGGGCGACAGACGCGTTTTCAAAAAAAAAAATCGAAATCTTGAAAAATTCTATTGCCCTCAGCAAGTCCACCTCACAGATTTTGCCTTGCGCACCCAACCCCCAAATCGGGTGAAAAACACCTAAATACTGCCTAAAACATGCTTTACATAGCTTGGATGGTCATTGTGAGTGGCCACAATGTCAAAAATAAGCTTTGGAAACTTCGATTTTTGAGCTCTACAAGGTGAAAAAGTGCACTAGCAGGTTGTGTACCAGTCCATTGGGAGACTCAACTCCCCCCCACACACCCCATCCCCAAAAAGGGTGAAAAACACATAAATATGGCCTAATACATGCTTTACATAGCTTGGATGATCATTTTGAGTGGCTATGATATCAAAGAAATGAGTTAAAGAAACTTAGATTTTTGACCTGTGTAGGATGAAAAACTACATAAGCAGGTTGTCTACCAGGTTAAGCAGGTTGAGCCCCCCCCCCACACACACCAAATACCTAAATAGGGTGAAAAACACACCAATACTGCCTACCACATGCTTTACATAGCTTGAATGGCAAATGTGAGTGGCCATGATGTCAAAAAAAGGTTTTGGAAAATTCGATTTTTGAGCTACCCCGGGTGAAAAACTGCATAGGCAGGTTGTGTACCAGCCCGGGCACACAATGTAAGCCATTAATGAGAGAAATGGTCATTTTGTGTTTTTACACGGATCATGACCGGGCCTAGGGAAGGCTAGAGGCTGCAAAAAGCGTCCTTTTGTATCCTAGTAGGCATATACTGTTACGACATACCTATGTGCACCCCTTAGAATGGGTACCACGGGGTCGGTAAGGTCGCCAAAACCGTCGATGTAGCAAAAATGGCTGAAAAGTGCATAAACTGTCTTTGCGCTCGTCCCACTCCGCCCCATACAAACCGCATGAGGTCGGGACCCAAAAACACTTTTTCGGCTCAAAATTGAAAAAAAACCAAAAGATTCATGATTTTCAACCCCAAAAAGGGGGGGTCATTTTTTCAACATTTTTGACCCCCCCCCCACCCCACCCACCCTAACCCTCAAACTACCCACCCTAACCCTCAAAAGAGCAAAAGAGTGGGTTTCAAGTGGGAGGGGATCTGGATGGGGCGTCCGGACCAAAAACTCATTGGGGGATGTGTTCATTGGACAAAATGATGACTTTACAGGGGGTTAAACAAACAATTCTACCCCTTGAGGTGGGGTACACGAATAGGCCCAAAAGGCCCAAAAGGGGGGGGTATGCGGTGTTTTCCCCTAAATACAGGTTTGCCAAGCTTTGATCTAGCAACCTCTGTGAGGTGATTTTCAGGTGCCACCAAACACAGCGTGAAAACGGCTAAGCCCTCACTGGCAAGGGGCCATATTGGGGGTGGCGATTGGGGGTACCCGGAGTTGGGACTCGGGACCCCCGTCATGGGTTAGGGTCCATATACAAGGAAAACGTCCTTCAGGACCCAGGTCTGAATCCACACACAACAGCTGCAATAGGCAAAGAATTTTTCACCCCCCGACCCCAAAACACACACACCCAAAAAGCAGTACCCAGTAAGAGGGGGTAGGGGGGGGGGGCAAAATAAAAAATTCATTGCGGGGTCATTTTCTCTCCCAAATGATGATCTTGCAAGGGGTTAACATTCGGTACCATACCTTGGGGTATCCTACGCGAATGACCCCAAAAAAGGGGGATATATGGCATCCGTGCCTGCGCTTGATCTAACAACCCTCTATGAGGTGATTGTCCATCTGAGCCGCTTCGCAGCCATCTTCCAAACCATTTTATAAAGGCCTTTGGCACCGAAGCCCCTGTTTCCAAACCCCCCTACCCCCTCCTTCGCCGGTCCTCCGTGCCCCCCTCCCCCTCCACCCACACGCAGGAGGGGTCAGCAAGCGCTGTAATCCTCGAGGTCCCGTCTCGTCCGAGGTGACCAGGGCATAGCGAGCTCCTGGGGCAGGGAAGTGCTCAGAACGCCCCAGGACCTTCCATCCACTGGGACGCCCCCGCCCGGTCCAGCACTCTGTGCAGCGCCACCTGTCACCCTCTGGGTCAGTCAAGGGGCGCCTCAGACCACATGCCCCGTGCACCACTCGGGGGTTCAGTCGAGGGCTGGAGGAAGCCGCACGTCACCCGACCCACACACTCCCCCCAGCAGCCGTGGTGTAGGGCTCCCCTGCCCTGCTGCTGGGGCCTGGAGCACCAGGCACACACAACCCCCCTCCCCCCCACACACACCCCAACAGGAGGACCGCTGGGGAAGAACACAGGTGTGCCGCTGTGCCCTTACCCTACCCTCCCCCCCACAGCCCCCCCCCCCCCCCCTAAACACAGGCACGGCGGTATCCCCCTCTCCCCAGTGCCTGGGTGGGGGTTTGGGGACTGTCAGCAGTCTGGGCGGCTGTGAGACCAGACAACCGGAGGTCGGGACCGAGTCGTGCCGGAGAGGTAGGGATGCACATGCCGGGACCTGCCTTTGGTGCAAGCCGAGACCCCCCCCCCCCCCAGCCCCCTCAACACCTCCCCTTGCAGGACCACATGTGCTGTCGGCACCGCACCCTTGTGCATACTCGGCACTCACAGGGCGTTGCCCGCTGTGACACCGTGGAGAACAAATCAGGCAGACTGAGATGTGGTAGCCTCCTGATCAAGGCTTGCAGCAAATCCATAAGGGACGGATCCCCCACTAAGGCCTTCAGAGGGACAAATCGCGGGGGCGGGGGGTCCACTGTGTCTGTCACAAAATAGAAAATTCTGCGTGCAACTGCAACAAACAATACAACAAACGGGGGCGGAGGGAACCAACAAAAATGCACTCTGGTCGGCGTGGAGTGAGCGGTACAGGCAGAAGAGTATCCGTAGCACCTACCCCGAGGGAAACCCCGAACGCCAGATGTGTTGCATCCAAAGCCCCCTCAGAGCCTGTCAAAATCAGCCAAATTGCATCGGACTTCCGAGGGAGTTGCAGTGAAATTGGATCGGAGTTGTTTCGGAGTTGTATGGAAGGTGTAGCCCAGCTGCATACAGCACGTGTATATTAGTTTGGCAGGAGCTGTACAGAAGTCCAGAGACAACACTGCCGAACACTCACCCCTCAGTACTCGAGGCCTGCATACGGGCCTATTGTCAGCCACATCCTCGCTGGGCATTGATGGGCCATGGATGGGTTTGTGATGGCTTAGGACTGAGGGTGCTAGTGAGCCAACGGGTTGGCATTTACAGCTCCTGAGTTGACAAATGATGCCACAGGTAGTCGTTGGTAGTGCGTCTCAAATAGCACTCAGCACATCTTGCCACCATCCACTCAAGCATCCAGTAGATTGCCACAGAACGTAGAGTCGGGGAAGGGCATGTGAAGTGCGACCCTGACAAATCCTTTGCCTCGGAGGGACAGCCGTGTCCACAAAAGATCGGTGCCGGCATAACCCACGGGGCCCATTAGTGAAAAGCGCGGGTTTGTTTGGTTGTTTGTGCTGTGACACCCCCGTGGGCCGATGAAATGGGAGTCAGACGGCTGATGTGCCCATACAAATACTTCAAACCAGAGGAATTACGACACCATGACACATCAGCGATGCGTCCCAGAGGCCCCTTTATGTAGCATCTCTTGTCAGAAACACTACCAACAACTGCATTTGTTGTGAGACGGTGCAGAGGTGGCACTGGTGCGGCCATGAGGGTGACTGCCCCCCTCAATGCCGTGCTCCTTCGTCTTTGTATGACGCACAAACATGGGCATATGTGTATGGGTAATGCCAGCAGTAAACATCTGTGCGCAAGTGGAGGCAGCTGTCCGCTGTCCGCGTGCATTGGATTTGGTCAACTACATACGGTCATAGGGATGGTTTGGGCCAGTGCCCTCCCTGCCGCAGATGTGCAGCAACCCTCCCACCAAACCGCCGTCTCACAGCCAATGGGGACTATCCTTGACGGCAGCACCAACCACAAAACCGCTTTTCTAACCAATGCTCAATGAATACCGTGGCAACAGCGAAAAGCCTGCCCACATCACATCACCGGGTGCTTCATCTCATTGCAAAGGCAAACAAGACGTCATTGGCACACCACGTTGCGGATCCCTGCGCACTCCATCGATCCGAACATCTGTGTCAGGTGTGCTGCTGCTGCTGCTGCCGCCGCCGCCGCAGCCGCCGCCGCCGCTGCTGCTGCCATCCGCAGACGTTCGCGCATTGAGCCTGGTGCTGCTGCTGGGCTCAGCCCCAGTATCTGTCAACCCCTGGTTGGCATCAGAAAAGCTGAGCGACCTTGCGCTGCTGGACGTGGCAAACGCTGGGGCATACACAGTGCTCGGATCTCCACTTGCGATCACAGACTGCACCGGAGATGCTCTGAAGTCAGCTTCCGCATCGCCAACATGGACCCCTGCATACGCTGCAATCAAGTTGTCCTTCTTGCGGTACATGCTTACCTTCACAGAACGGAGGGCGACGAAAAGACTTGGGCAAGGGGCGACAATGTTCTGAGCTGATCAAACTCAACCCAGCGCTTCATCTGGTTCTCAGATTTATCTGGATGGCCTGGCAGCAGACGACCAGTTCGGATCAGGTATAATGATTTCAACACCGACGGATACTTTCGCACTAGCCTCCCCTTTCCCAGTTTCTATGGCCCTGAATTTGGGGCTTTGGTTCTGCAAATTCCCCTCCGACCCCCAAACTGTCAGAACTCGAGGATTTGGAGTCTCTTCAGCAAAAACCTTCTGCAAACGGGGACCCCTCCACGCTCCGCTTCACGTTGCCTATTGTCCCGCACACGCACAAGAGGGGCCCTTGTCCAGTACAGTCTTGTGCAGGTCAGTGTCCGGAGGTTGAGGGTTGGGTGAGCGACGGCGGTTGGGGACGAACCCACGGCGGTTGGGGACTGACCGACGGAGAACGGGACGTCTTCTCATTTAAAGACACAAAAACACCGAATGTGCACGGCATACCCGGCCTCCCACCGGCTCCGCACCGGCAGAGCGGACTGCGGCGGGCTTCGGGCTGCCCATGTCCAGAGGCCCGACCGGTGACAGAGGCCCCACCGGCGACGCCCGTCCCCTTCCGGAGCCAAGGCCATCGCCAGGGGACCGTCGCCCTGGGCTCAGGAAGTTTCGCGGTAGAGGCGTCGAGAACATGGACCCGCTGACGTTGAACAGGCGCTGCTGTGGCAGGCCGCCCCAAGTGGACGCTTGGGTGTCGGGCTGCGGAGGCGGCGCCAACGGCTGCGGCGGCTGCTGCGGACGGGGGGCCGGCGCCGGCGTCCAGGGGTACTGCTGGGCCTCGTGCCTGCGTAAAAGAGATGGGGCCAGGCAGACTCGCAGGTGGTGCTCCTGCATCGCACAGGCGGCACCGGGACAAGAGTGGCACAGTGCGCAGCGAGCCCCACATCGTGGCCCGCCTGCCGACTCCCAATCCGGCAGTTCTCATGCGGCACCCACACGGACAAGGGGGAGACCCCCGGGGGTTGGGTTGGGCGGGAAGAAAGGGGACTGTAGCACCCCAATGGATGCAGCTCCCAAAGGGGACTGTAGCACCCCAATGGATGCAGTTCCCAAAGGGGACTGTAGCACCCCAATGGATGCAGCTCCCAAAGGGGACTGTAGCACCCCAATGGATGCAGCTCCCAAAGGGGACTGTAGCACCCCAATGGATGCAGCTTCCGAAGGGGACTGTAGCACCCCAATGGATGCAGCTTCCAAAGGGGACTGTAGCACCCCAATGGATGCAGCTCCCAAAGGGGACTGTAGCACCCCAATGGATGCAGATCCCAAAGGGGACTGTAGCACCCCAATGGATGCAGCTCCCAAAGGGGACTGTAGCACCCCAATGGATGCAGTTCCCAAAGGGGACTGTAGCACCCCAATGGATGCAGCTTCCAAAGGGGACTGTAGCACCCCAATGGATGCAGCTCCCAAAGGGGACTGTAGCACCCCAATGGATGCAGCTTCCGAAGGGGACTGTAGCACCCCAATGGATGCAGCTTCCAAAGGGGACTGTAGCACCCCAATGGATGCAGCTCCCAAAGGGGACTGTAGCACCCCAATGGATGCAGCTTCCAAAGGGGACTGTAGCACCCCAATGGATGCAGCTCCCAAAGGGGACTGTAGCACCCCAATGGATGCAGCTTCCAAAGGGGACTGTAGCACCCCAATGGATGCAGATCCCAAAGGGGACTGTAGCACCCCAATGGATGCAGCTCCCAAAGGGGACTGTAGCACCCCAATGGATGCAGCTCCCAAAGGGGACTGTAGCACCCCAATGGATGCAGCTTCCAAAGGGGACTGTAGCACCCCAATGGATGCAGCTTCCGAAGGGGACTGTAGCACCCCAATGGATGCAGCTTCCAAAGGGGACTGTAGCACCCCAATGGATGCAGCTCCCAAAGGGGACTGTAGCACCCCAATGGATGCAGCTTCCAAAGGGGACTGTAGCACCCCAATGGATGCAGCTCCCAAAGGGGACTGTAGCACCCCAATGGATGCAGCTTCCAAAGGGGACTGTAGCACCCCAATGGATGCAGCTCCCAAAGGGGACTGTAGCACCCCAATGGATGCAGCTTCCAAAGGGGACTGTAGCACCCCAATGGATGCAGCTCCCAAAGGGGACTGTAGCACCCCAATGGATGCAGCTCCCAAAGGGGACTGTAGCACCCCAATGGATGCAGCTCCCAAAGGGGACTGTAGCACCCCAATGGATGCAGCTCCCAAAGGGGACTGTAGCACCCCAATGGATGCAGCTCCCAAAGGGACTGTAGCACCCCAATGGATGCAGCTCCCAAAGGGGACTGTAGCACCCCAATGGATGCAGCTCCCAAAGGGGACTGTAGCACCCCAATGGATGCAGCTCCCAAAGGGGACTGTAGCACCCCAATGGATGCAGCTCCCAAAGGGGACTGTAGCACCCCAATGGATGCAGCTTCCAAAGGGGACTGTAGCACCCCAATGGATGCAGCTCCCAAAGGGGACTGTAGCACCCCAATGGATGCAGCTCCCAAAGGGGACTGTAGCACCCCAATGGATGCAGCTCCCAAAGGGGACTGTAGCACCCCAATGGATGCAGCTCCCAAAGGGGACTGTAGCACCCCAATGGATGCAGCTCCAAAGGGGACTGTAGCACCCCAATGGATGCAGCTCCCAAAGGGGACTGTAGCACCCCAATGGATGCAGCTCCCAAAGGGGACTGTAGCACCCCAATGGATGCAGCTCCCAAAGGGGACTGTAGCACCCCAATGGATGCAGCTCCCAAAGGGGACTGTAGCACCCCAATGGATGCAGCTCCCAAAGGGGACTGTAGCACCCCAATGGATGCAGCTCCCAAAGGGGACTGTAGCACCCCAATGGATGCAGCTTCCCAAAGGGGACTGTAGCACCCCAATGGATGCAGCTCCCAAAGGGGACTGTAGCACCCCAATGGATGCAGCTCCCAAAGGGGACTGTAGCACCCCAATGGATGCAGCTTCCCAAAGGGGACTGTAGCACCCCAATGGATGCAGCTCCCAAAGGGGACTGTAGCACCCCAATGGATGCAGCTCCCAAAGGGGACTGTAGCACCCCAATGGATGCAGCTCCCAAAGGGGACTGTAGCACCCCAATGGATGCAGCTCCCAAAGGGGACTGTAGCACCCCAATGGATGCAGCTCCCAAAGGGGACTGTAGCACCCCAATGGATGCAGCTCCCAAAGGGGACTGTAGCACCCCAATGGATGCAGCTCCCAAAGGGGACTGTAGCACCCCAATGGATGCAGCTTCCAAAGGGGACTGTAGCACCCCAATGGATGCAGCTCCCAAAGGGGACTGTAGCACCCCAATGGATGCAGCTCCCAAAGGGGACTGTAGCACCCCAATGGATGCAGCTCCCAAAGGGGACTGTAGCACCCCAATGGATGCAGCTCCCAAAGGGGACTGTAGCACCCCAATGGATGCAGCTCCCAAAGGGGACTGTAGCACCCCAATGGATGCAGCTTCCAAAGGGGACTGTAGCACCCCAATGGATGCAGCTCCCAAAGGGGACTGTAGCACCCCAATGGATGCAGCTCCCAAAGGGGACTGTAGCACCCCAATGGATGCAGCTCCCAAAGGGGACTGTAGCACCCCAATGGATGCAGCTTCCAAAGGGGACTGTAGCACCCCAATGGATGCAGCTCCCAAAGGGGACTGTAGCACCCCAATGGATGCAGCTTCCAAAGGGGACTGTAGCACCCCAATGGATGCAGCTCCCAAAGGGGACTGTAGCACCCCAATGGATGCAGCTTCCAAAGGGGACTGTAGCACCCCAATGGATGCAGCTTCCAAAGGGGACTGTAGCACCCCAATGGATGCAGCTCCCAAAGGGGACTGTAGCACCCCAGGCTCCCAAAGGGGACTGTAGCACCCCAATGGATGCAGCTCCCAAAGGGGACTGTAGCACCCCAATGGATGCAGCTTCCAAAGGGGACTGTAGCACCCCAATGGATGCAGCTCGCCTGTAGCAAGCAGGACTGTAGCACCCCAATGGATGCAGCTTCCGAAGGGACTGTAGCACCCCAATGGATGCAGCTCCCAAAGGGACTGTAGCACCCCAATGGATGCAGTTCCCAAAGGGGACTGTAGCACCCCAATGGATGCAGCTTCCGAAGGGGACTGTAGCACCCCAATGGATGCAGCTTCCAAAGGGCAGCTTCCCAAAGGGGACTGTAGCACCCCAATGGATGCAGCTCCCAAAGGGGACTGTAGCACCCCAATGGATGCAGCTCCCAAAGGGGACTGTAGCACCCCAATGGATGCAGCTCCCAAAGGGGACTGTAGCACCCCAATGGATGCAGCTCCCAAAGGGGACTGTAGCACCCCAATGGATGCAGCTCCCAAAGGGGACTGTAGCACCCCAATGGATGCAGCTCCCAAAGGGGACTGTAGCACCCCAATGGATGCAGCTCCCAAAGGGGACTGTAGCACCCCAATGGATGCAGCTCCCAAAGGGGACTGTAGCACCCCAATGGATGCAGCTCCCAAAGGGGACTGTAGCACCCCAATGGATGCAGCTCCCAAAGGGGACTGTAGCACCCCAATGGATGCAGCTCCCAAAGGGGACTGTAGCACCCCAATGGATGCAGCTCCCAAAGGGGACTGTAGCACCCCAATGGATGCAGCTCCCAAAGGGGACTGTAGCACCCCAATGGATGCAGCTCCCAAAGGGGACTGTAGCACCCCAATGGATGCAGCTCCCAAAGGGGACTGTAGCACCCCAATGGATGCAGCTCCCAAAGGGGACTGTAGCACCCCAATGGATGCAGCTCCCAAAGGGGACTGTAGCACCCCAATGGATGCAGCTCCCAAAGGGGACTGTAGCACCCCAATGGATGCAGCTCCCAAAGGGGACTGTAGCACCCCAATGGATGCAGCTCCCAAAGGGGACTGTAGCACCCCAATGGATGCAGCTCCCAAAGGGGACTGTAGCACCCCAATGGATGCAGCTCCCAAAGGGGACTGTAGCACCCCAATGGATGCAGCTCCCAAAGGGGACTGTAGCACCCCAATGGATGCAGCTCCCAAAGGGGACTGTAGCACCCCAATGGATGCAGCTCCCAAAGGGGACTGTAGCACCCCAATGGATGCAGCTCCCAAAGGGGACTGTAGCACCCCAATGGATGCAGCTCCCAAAGGGGACTGTAGCACCCCAATGGATGCAGCTCCCAAAGGGGACTGTAGCACCCCAATGGATGCAGCTCCCAAAGGGGACTGTAGCACCCCAATGGATGCAGCTCCCAAAGGGGACTGTAGCACCCCAATGGATGCAGCTCCCAAAGGGGACTGTAGCACCCCAATGGATGCAGCTCCCAAAGGGGACTGTAGCACCCCAATGGATGCAGCTTCCCAAAGGGGACTGTAGCACCCCAATGGATGCAGCTCCCAAAGGGGACTGTAGCACCCCAATGGATGCAGCTCCCAAAGGGGACTGTAGCACCCCAATGGATGCAGCTCCCAAAGGGGACTGTAGCACCCCAATGGATGCAGCTCCCAAAGGGGACTGTAGCACCCCAATGGATGCAGCTCCCAAAGGGGACTGTAGCACCCCAATGGATGCAGCTCCCAAAGGGGACTGTAGCACCCCAATGGATGCAGCTCCCAAAGGGGACTGTAGCACCCCAATGGATGCAGCTCCCAAAGGGGACTGTAGCACCCCAATGGATGCAGCTCCCAAAGGGGACTGTAGCACCCCAATGGATGCAGCTCCCAAAGGGGACTGTAGCACCCCAATGGATGCAGCTCCCAAAGGGGACTGTAGCACCCCAATGGATGCAGCTCCCAAAGGGGACTGTAGCACCCCAATGGATGCAGCTCCCAAAGGGGACTGTAGCACCCCAATGGATGCAGCTCCCAAAGGGGACTGTAGCACCCCAATGGATGCAGCTCCCAAAGGGGACTGTAGCACCCCAATGGATGCAGCTCCCAAAGGGGACTGTAGCACCCCAATGGATGCAGCTCCCAAAGGGGACTGTAGCACCCCAATGGATGCAGCTCCCAAAGGGGACTGTAGCACCCCAATGGATGCAGCTCCCCAAAGGGGACTGTAGCACCCCAATGGATGCAGCTCCCAAAGGGGACTGTAGCACCCCAATGGATGCAGCTCCCAAAGGGGACTGTAGCACCCCAATGGATGCAGCTCCCAAAGGGGACTGTAGCACCCCAATGGATGCAGCTCCCAAAGGGGACTGTAGCACCCCAATGGATGCAGCTCCCAAAGGGGACTGTAGCACCCCAATGGATGCAGCTCCCAAAGGGGACTGTAGCACCCCAATGGATGCAGCTCCCAAAGGGGACTGTAGCACCCCAATGGATGCAGCTCCCAAAGGGGACTGTAGCACCCCAATGGATGCAGCTCCCAAAGGGGACTGTAGCACCCCAATGGATGCAGCTCCCAAAGGGGACTGTAGCACCCCAATGGATGCAGCTCCCAAAGGGGACTGTAGCACCCCAATGGATGCAGCTCCCAAAGGGGACTGTAGCACCCCCAATGGATGCAGCTCCCAAAGGGGACTGTAGCACCCCCAATGGATGCAGCTCCCAAAGGGGACTGTAGCACCCCAATGGATGCAGCTCCCAAAGGGGACTGTAGCACCCCAATGGATGCAGCTTCCCAAAGGGGACTGTAGCACCCCAATGGATGCAGCTCCCAAAGGGGACTGTAGCACCCCAATGGATGCAGCTCCCAAAGGGGACTGTAGCACCCCAATGGATGCAGCTCCCCAAAGGGGACTGTAGCACCCCAATGGATGCAGCTCCCAAAGGGGACTGTAGCACCCCAATGGATGCAGCTCCCAAAGGGGACTGTAGCACCCCAATGGATGCAGCTTCCCAAAGGGGACTGTAGCACCCCAATGGATGCAGCTCCCAAAGGGGACTGTAGCACCCCAATGGATGCAGCTCCCAAAGGGGACTGTAGCACCCCAATGGATGCAGCTTCCCAAAGGGGACTGTAGCACCCCAATGGATGCAGCTCCCAAGGGGACTGTAGCACCCCCAATGGATGCAGCTCCCAAAGGGGACTGTAGCACCCCAATGGATGCAGCTCCCCAAAGGGGACTGTAGCACCCCAATGGATGCAGCTCCCAAAGGGGACTGTAGCACCCCAATGGATGCAGCTCCCAAAGGGGACTGTAGCACCCCAATGGATGCAGCTCCCAAAGGGGACTGTAGCACCCCAATGGATGCAGCTCCCAAAGGGGACTGTAGCACCCCAATGGATGCAGCTCCCAAAGGGGACTGTAGCACCCCAATGGATGCAGCTCCCAAAGGGGACTGTAGCACCCCAATGGATGCAGCTCCCAAAGGGGACTGTAGCACCCCAATGGATGCAGCTCCCAAAGGGGACTGTAGCACCCCAATGGATGCAGCTCCCAAAGGGGACTGTAGCACCCCAATGGATGCAGCTCCCAAAGGGGACTGTAGCACCCCAATGGATGCAGCTTCCAAAGGGGACTGTAGCACCCCAATGGATGCAGCTCCCAAAGGGGACTGTAGCACCCCAATGGATGCAGCTCCCAAAGGGGACTGTAGCACCCCAATGGATGCAGCTTCCAAAGGGGACTGTAGCACCCCAATGGATGCAGCTCCCAAAGGGGACTGTAGCACCCCAATGGATGCAGCTCCCAAAGGGGACTGTAGCACCCCAATGGATGCAGCTTCCAAAGGGGACTGTAGCACCCCAATGGATGCAGCTCCCAAAGGGGACTGTAGCACCCCAATGGATGCAGCTCCCAAAGGGGACTGTAGCACCCCAATGGATGCAGCTCCCAAAGGGGACTGTAGCACCCAATGGATGCAGATCCCAAAGGGGACTGTAGCACCCCAATGGATGCAGCTTCCCAAAGGGGACTGTAGCACCCCAATGGATGCAGCTCCAAAGGGGACTGTAGCACCCCAATGGATGCAGCTCCCAAAGGGGACTGTAGCACCCCAATGGATGCAGCTCCCAAAGGGGACTGTAGCACCCCAATGGATGCAGCTCCCAAAGGGGACTGTAGCACCCCAATGGATGCAGCTCCCAAAGGGGACTGTAGCACCCCAATGGATGCAGCTCCCAAAGGGGACTGTAGCACCCCAATGGATGCAGCTCCCAAAGGGGACTGTAGCACCCAATGGATGCAGCTCCCAAAGGGGACTGTAGCACCCCAATGGATGCAGCTCCCAAAGGGGACTGTAGCACCCCAATGGATGCAGCTTCCCAAAGGGGACTGTAGCACCCCAATGGATGCAGCTCCCAAAGGGGACTGTAGCACCCCAATGGATGCAGCTTCCCAAGGGGACTTGTAGCACCCCAATGGATGCAGCTCCCAAAGGGGACTGTAGCACCCCAATGGATGCAGCTCCAAAGGGGACTGTAGCACCCCAATGGATGCAGCTCCCAAAGGGGACTGTAGCACCCCAATGGATGCAGCTCCCAAAGGGGACTGTAGCACCCCAATGGATGCAGCTCCCAAAGGGGACTGTAGCACCCCAATGGATGCAGCTCCCAAAGGGGACTGTAGCACCCCAATGGATGCAGCTTCCCAAAGGGGACTGTAGCACCCCAATGGATGCAGCTCCCAAAGGGGACTGTAGCACCCCAATGGATGCAGCTCCCAAAGGGGACTGTAGCACCCCAATGGATGCAGCTCCCAAAGGGGACTGTAGCACCCCAATGGATGCAGCTCCCAAAGGGGACTGTAGCACCCCAATGGATGCAGCTTCCCAAAGGGGACTGTAGCACCCCAATGGATGCAGCTCCAAAGGGGACTGTAGCACCCCAATGGATGCAGCTTCCCAAAGGGGACTGTAGCACCCCAATGGATGCAGCTCCCAAAGGGGACTGTAGCACCCCAATGGATGCAGCTCCCAAAGGGGACTGTAGCACCCCAATGGATGCAGCTCCCAAAGGGGACTGTAGCACCCCAATGGATGCAGCTCCCAAAGGGGACTGTAGCACCCCAATGGATGCAGCTCCCAAAGGGGACTGTAGCACCCCAATGGATGCAGCTCCCAAAGGGGACTGTAGCACCCCAATGGATGCAGCTCCAAAGGGGACTGTAGCACCCCAATGGATGCAGCTCCCAAAGGGGACTGTAGCACCCCAATGGATGCAGCTTCCAAAGGGGACTGTAGCACCCCAATGGATGCAGCTTCCAAAGGGGACTGTAGCACCCCAATGGATGCAGCTTCCAAAGGGGACTGTAGCACCCCAATGGATGCAGCTCCCAAAGGGGACTGTAGCACCCCAATGGATGCAGCTCCCAAAGGGGACTGTAGCACCCCAATGGATGCAGCTCCCAAAGGGGACTGTAGCACCCCAATGGATGCAGCTTCCCAAAGGGGACTGTAGCACCCCAATGGATGCAGCTTCCAAAGGGGACTGTAGCACCCCAATGGATGCAGCTCCCAAAGGGGACTGTAGCACCCCAATGGATGCAGCTCCCAAAGGGGACTGTAGCACCCCAATGGATGCAGCTCCCAAAGGGGACTGTAGCACCCCAATGGATGCAGCTTCCCAAAGGGGACTGTAGCACCCCAATGGATGCAGCTCCCAAAGGGGACTGTAGCACCCCAATGGATGCAGATCCCAAAGGGGACTGTAGCACCCCAATGGATGCAGCTCCCAAAGGGGACTGTAGCACCCCAATGGATGCAGCTCCCAAAGGGGACTGTAGCACCCCAATGGATGCAGCTTCCAAAGGGGACTGTAGCACCCCAATGGATGCAGCTCCCAAAGGGGACTGTAGCACCCCAATGGATGCAGCTTCCCAAAGGGGACTGTAGCACCCCAATGGATGCAGCTCCCAAAGGGGACTGTAGCACCCCAATGGATGCAGCTCCCAAAGGGGACTGTAGCACCCCAATGGATGCAGCTCCCAAAGGGGACTGTAGCACCCCAATGGATGCAGCTCCAAAGGGGACTGTAGCACCCCAATGGATGCAGCTCCCAAAGGGGACTGTAGCACCCCAATGGATGCAGCTCCCAAAGGGGACTGTAGCACCCCAATGGATGCAGCTCCCAAAGGGGACTGTAGCACCCCAATGGATGCAGCTCCCAAAGGGGACTGTAGCACCCCAATGGATGCAGCTCCCAAAGGGGACTGTAGCACCCCAATGGATGCAGCTCCCAAAGGGGACTGTAGCACCCCAATGGATGCAGCTCCCAAAGGGGACTGTAGCACCCCAATGGATGCAGCTCCCAAAGGGGACTGTAGCACCCCAATGGATGCAGCTTCCAAAGGGGACTGTAGCACCCCAATGGATGCAGATCCCAAAGGGGACTGTAGCACCCCAATGGATGCAGCTCCCAAAGGGGACTGTAGCACCCCAATGGATGCAGCTCCCAAAGGGGACTGTAGCACCCCAATGGATGCAGCTCCCAAAGGGGACTGTAGCACCCCAATGGATGCAGCTTCCCAAAGGGGACTGTAGCACCCCAATGGATGCAGCTCCCAAAGGGGACTGTAGCACCCCAATGGATGCAGCTTCCCAAAGGGGACTGTAGCACCCCAATGGATGCAGCTCCCAAAGGGGACTGTAGCACCCCAATGGATCCAGCTCCCAAAGGGGACTGTAGCACCCCAATGGATGCAGCTTCCCAAAGGGGACTGTAGCACCCCAATGGATGCAGCTCCCAAAGGGGACTGTAGCACCCCAATGGATGCAGCTTCCAAAGGGGACTGTAGCACCCCAATGGATGCAGCTTCCAAAGGGGACTGTAGCACCCCAATGGATGCAGCTCCCAAAGGGGACTGTAGCACCCCAATGGATGCAGCTTCCAAAGGGGACTGTAGCACCCCAATGGATGCAGCTCCCAAAGGGGACTGTAGCACCCCAATGGATGCAGCTTCCAAAGGGGACTGTAGCACCCCAATGGATGCAGCTCCCAAAGGGGACTGTAGCACCCCAATGGATGCAGCTCCCAAAGGGGACTGTAGCACCCCAATGGATGCAGCTTCCAAAGGGGACTGTAGCACCCCAATGGATGCAGCTCCCAAAGGGGACTGTAGCACCCCAATGGATGCAGCTTCCAAAGGGGACTGTAGCACCCCAATGGATGCAGCTCCCAAAGGGGACTGTAGCACCCCAATGGATGCAGCTCCCAAAGGGGACTGTAGCACCCCAATGGATGCAGCTTCCCAAAGGGGACTGTAGCACCCCAATGGATGCAGCTTCCCAAAGGGGACTGTAGCACCCCAATGGATGCAGCTTCCAAAGGGGACTGTAGCACCCCAATGGATGCAGCTCCAAAGGGGACTGTAGCACCCCAATGGATGCAGCTTCCCAAAGGGGACTGTAGCACCCCAATGGATGCAGCTCCCAAAGGGGACTGTAGCACCCCAATGGATGCAGCTCCCAAAGGGGACTGTAGCACCCCAATGGATGCAGCTCCCAAAGGGGACTGTAGCACCCCAATGGATGCAGCTTCCAAAGGGGACTGTAGCACCCCAATGGATGCAGCTTCCAAAGGGGACTGTAGCACCCCAATGGATGCAGCTTCCAAAGGGGACTGTAGCACCCCAATGGATGCAGCTCCCAAAGGGGACTGTAGCACCCCAATGGATGCAGCTCCAAAGGGGACTGTAGCACCCCAATGGATGCAGCTTCCCAAAGGGGACTGTAGCACCCCAATGGATGCAGCTCCAAAGGGGACTGTAGCACCCCAATGGATGCAGCTTCCAAAGGGGACTGTAGCACCCCAATGGATGCAGCTCCAAAGGGGACTGTAGCACCCCAATGGATGCAGCTTCCCAAAGGGGACTGTAGCACCCCAATGGATGCAGCTCCCAAAGGGGACTGTAGCACCCCAATGGATGCAGCTCCCAAAGGGGACTGTAGCACCCCAATGGATGCAGCTTCCAAAGGGGACTGTAGCACCCCAATGGATGCAGCTTCCAAAGGGGACTGTAGCACCCCAATGGATGCAGCTCCCAAAGGGGACTGTAGCACCCCAATGGATGCAGCTCCCCAAAGGGGACTGTAGCACCCCAATGGATGCAGCTCCCAAAGGGGACTGTAGCACCCCAATGGATGCAGCTCCCAAAGGGGACTGTAGCACCCCAATGGATGCAGCTTCCCAAAGGGGACTGTAGCACCCCAATGGATGCAGCTTCCCAAAGGGGACTGTAGCACCCCAATGGATGCAGCTCCCAAAGGGGACTGTAGCACCCCAATGGATGCAGCTTCCAAAGGGGACTGTAGCACCCCAATGGATGCAGCTTCCAAAGGGGACTGTAGCACCCCAATGGATGCAGCTTCCAAAGGGGACTGTAGCACCCCAATGGATGCAGCTTCCCAAAGGGGACTGTAGCACCCCAATGGATGCAGCTTCCCAAAGGGGACTGTAGCACCCCAATGGATGCAGCTTCCAAAGGGGACTGTAGCACCCCAATGGATGCAGCTTCCCAAAGGGGACTGTAGCACCCCAATGGATGCAGCTTCCAAAGGGGACTGTAGCACCCCAATGGATGCAGCTTCCAAAGGGGACTGTAGCACCCCAATGGATGCAGCTTCCAAAGGGGACTGTAGCACCCCAATGGATGCAGCTCCCAAAGGGGACTGTAGCACCCCAATGGATGCAGCTTCCCAAAGGGGACTGTAGCACCCCAATGGATGCAGCTTCCAAAGGGGACTGTAGCACCCCAATGGATGCAGCTTCCAAAGGGGACTGTAGCACCCCAATGGATGCAGCTTCCAAAGGGGACTGTAGCACCCCAATGGATGCAGCTTCCAAAGGGGACTGTAGCACCCCAATGGATGCAGCTCCCAAAGGGGACTGTAGCACCCCAATGGATGCAGCTTCCAAAGGGGACTGTAGCACCCCAATGGATGCAGCTCCCAAAGGGGACTGTAGCACCCCAATGGATGCAGCTCCCAAAGGGGACTGTAGCACCCCAATGGATGCAGCTTCCAAAGGGGACTGTAGCACCCCAATGGATGCAGCTTCCAAAGGGGACTGTAGCACCCCAATGGATGCAGCTCCCAAAGGGGACTGTAGCACCCCAATGGATGCAGCTCCCAAAGGGGACTGTAGCACCCCAATGGATGCAGCTCCCAAAGGGGACTGTAGCACCCCAATGGATGCAGCTCCCAAAGGGGACTGTAGCACCCCAATGGATCCAGCTCCCAAAGGGGACTGTAGCACCCCAATGGATGCAGCTTCCAAAGGGGACTGTAGCACCCCAATGGATGCAGCTTCCAAAGGGGACTGTAGCACCCCAATGGATGCAGCTCCCAAAGGGGACTGTAGCACCCCAATGGATGCAGCTTCCAAAGGGGACTGTAGCACCCCAATGGATCCAGATCCCAAAGGG
>OZ038388.1:44172176-44182176 GCA_964036045.1 Eutreptiella sp. 'Long Island Sound 2002'
CCCAATGGATCCAGCTTCCAAAGGGGACTGTAGCACCCCAATGGATGCAGTTCCCAAAGGGGACTGTAGCACCCCAATGGATGCAGTTCCCAAAGGGGACTGTAGCACCCCAATGGATGCAGCTTCCCAAAGGGGACTGTAGCACCCCAATGGATGCAGCTCCCAAAGGGGACTGTAGCACCCCAATGGATGCAGTTCCCAAAGGGGACTGTAGCACCCCAATGGATGCAGCTCCCAAAGGGGACTGTAGCACCCCAATGGATGCAGCTCCCAAAGGGGACTGTAGCACCCCAATGGATGCAGCTCCCAAAGGGGACTGTAGCACCCCAATGGATGCAGCTCCCAAAGGGGACTGTAGCACCCCAATGGATGCAGCTCCCAAAGGGGACTGTAGCACCCCAATGGATGCAGCTCCCAAAGGGGACTGTAGCACCCCAATGGATGCAGCTCCCAAAGGGGACTGTAGCACCCCAATGGATGCAGCTCCCAAAGGGGACTGTAGCACCCCAATGGATGCAGCTCCCAAAGGGGACTGTAGCACCCCAATGGATGCAGCTCCCAAAGGGGACTGTAGCACCCCAATGGATGCAGCTTCCAAAGGGGACTGTAGCACCCCAATGGATGCAGCTCCCAAAGGGGACTGTAGCACCCCAATGGATGCAGCTCCCAAAGGGGACTGTAGCACCCCAATGGATGCAGCTTCCAAAGGGGACTGTAGCACCCCAATGGATGCAGCTCCCAAAGGGGACTGTAGCACCCCAATGGATGCAGCTCCCAAAGGGGACTGTAGCACCCCAATGGATGCAGCTTCCCAAAGGGGACTGTAGCACCCCAATGGATGCAGCTCCCAAAGGGGACTGTAGCACCCCAATGGATGCAGTTCCCAAAGGGGACTGTAGCACCCCAATGGATGCAGCTTCCCAAAGGGGACTGTAGCACCCCAATGGATGCAGCTTCCAAAGGGGACTGTAGCACCCCAATGGATGCAGATCCCAAAGGGGACTGTAGCACCCCAATGGATGCAGCTTCCAAAGGGGACTGTAGCACCCCAATGGATGCAGCTTCCAAAGGGGACTGTAGCACCCCAATGGATGCAGCTCCCAAAGGGGACTGTAGCACCCCAATGGATGCAGATCCCAAAGGGGACTGTAGCACCCCAATGGATGCAGCTTCCAAAGGGGACTGTAGCACCCCAATGGATGCAGCTTCCAAAGGGGACTGTAGCACCCCAATGGATGCAGCTCCCAAAGGGGACTGTAGCACCCCAATGGATGCAGCTTCCAAAGGGGACTGTAGCACCCCAATGGATCCAGCTTCCAAAGGGGACTGTAGCACCCCAATGGATGCAGTTCCCAAAGGGGACTGTAGCACCCCAATGGATGCAGTTCCCAAAGGGGACTGTAGCACCCCAATGGATGCAGCTCCCAAAGGGGACTGTAGCACCCCAATGGATGCAGCTCCCAAAGGGGACTGTAGCACCCCAATGGATGCAGTTCCCAAAGGGGACTGTAGCACCCCAATGGATGCAGCTTCCAAAGGGGACTGTAGCACCCCAATGGATGCAGCTCCCAAAGGGGACTGTAGCACCCCAATGGATGCAGCTCCCAAAGGGGACTGTAGCACCCCAATGGATGCAGCTCCCAAAGGGGACTGTAGCACCCCAATGGATGCAGCTCCCAAAGGGGACTGTAGCACCCCAATGGATGCAGCTCCCAAAGGGGACTGTAGCACCCCAATGGATGCAGCTTCCAAAGGGGACTGTAGCACCCCAATGGATGCAGCTTCCAAAGGGGACTGTAGCACCCCAATGGATCCAGCTTCCAAAGGGGACTGTAGCACCCCAATGGATGCAGCTCCCAAAGGGGACTGTAGCACCCCAATGGATGCAGCTTCCAAAGGGGACTGTAGCACCCCAATGGATCCAGCTCCCAAAGGGGACTGTAGCACCCCAATGGATGCAGCTCCCAAAGGGGACTGTAGCACCCCAATGGATGCAGCTTCCAAAGGGGACTGTAGCACCCCAATGGATGCAGCTCCCAAAGGGGACTGTAGCACCCCAATGGATGCAGCTCCCAAAGGGGACTGTAGCACCCCAATGGATGCAGCTCCCAAAGGGGACTGTAGCACCCCAATGGATGCAGCTTCCAAAGGGGACTGTAGCACCCCAATGGATGCAGCTCCCAAAGGGGACTGTAGCACCCCAATGGATGCAGCTCCCAAAGGGGACTGTAGCACCCCAATGGATCCAGCTCCCAAAGGGGACTGTAGCACCCCAATGGATGCAGCTCCCAAAGGGGACTGTAGCACCCCAATGGATGCAGCTTCCAAAGGGGACTGTAGCACCCCAATGGATGCAGCTTCCAAAGGGGACTGTAGCACCCCAATGGATGCAGCTCCCAAAGGGGACTGTAGCACCCCAATGGATGCAGCTTCCAAAGGGGACTGTAGCACCCCAATGGATGCAGCTCCCAAAGGGGACTGTAGCACCCCAATGGATGCAGCTCCCAAAGGGGACTGTAGCACCCCAATGGATGCAGCTTCCAAAGGGGACTGTAGCACCCCAATGGATGCAGCTCCCAAAGGGGACTGTAGCACCCCAATGGATGCAGCTTCCAAAGGGGACTGTAGCACCCCAATGGATGCAGCTCCCAAAGGGGACTGTAGCACCCCAATGGATGCAGTTCCCAAAGGGGACTGTAGCACCCCAATGGATGCAGCTTCCAAAGGGGACTGTAGCACCCCAATGGATGCAGCTTCCAAAGGGGACTGTAGCACCCCAATGGATGCAGCTCCCAAAGGGGACTGTAGCACCCCAATGGATGCAGTTCCCAAAGGGGACTGTAGCACCCCAATGGATGCAGTTCCCAAAGGGGACTGTAGCACCCCAATGGATGCAGCTTCCAAAGGGGACTGTAGCACCCCAATGGATGCAGCTCCCAAAGGGGACTGTAGCACCCCAATGGATGCAGCTCCCAAAGGGGACTGTAGCACCCCAATGGATGCAGCTCCCAAAGGGGACTGTAGCACCCCAATGGATGCAGCTTCCAAAGGGGACTGTAGCACCCCAATGGATGCAGCTTCCAAAGGGGACTGTAGCACCCCAATGGATGCAGTTCCCAAAGGGGACTGTAGCACCCCAATGGATGCAGATCCCAAAGGGGACTGTAGCACCCCAATGGATGCAGATCCCAAAGGGGACTGTAGCACCCCAATGGATCCAGCTTCCAAAGGGGACTGTAGCACCCCAATGGATGCAGCTCCCAAAGGGGACTGTAGCACCCCAATGGATGCAGCTCCCAAAGGGGACTGTAGCACCCCAATGGATGCAGATCCCAAAGGGGACTGTAGCACCCCAATGGATGCAGCTTCCAAAGGGGACTGTAGCACCCCAATGGATGCAGCTCCCAAAGGGGACTGTAGCACCCCAATGGATGCAGCTCCCAAAGGGGACTGTAGCACCCCAATGGATGCAGCTTCCAAAGGGGACTGTAGCACCCCAATGGATGCAGTTCCCAAAGGGGACTGTAGCACCCCAATGGATGCAGCTCCCAAAGGGGACTGTAGCACCCCAATGGATGCAGCTCCCAAAGGGGACGGTAGCACCCCAATGGATGCAGCTCCCAAAGGGGACTGTAGCACCCCAATGGATGCAGCTCCCAAAGGGGACTGTAGCACCCCAATGGATGCAGCTTCCAAAGGGGACTGTAGCACCCCAATGGATGCAGCTTCCAAAGGGGACTGTAGCACCCCAATGGATGCAGCTCCCAAAGGGGACTGTAGCACCCCAATGGATCCAGCTTCCAAAGGGGACTGTAGCACCCCAATGGATGCAGTTCCCAAAGGGGACTGTAGCACCCCAATGGATGCAGCTTCCAAAGGGGACTGTAGCACCCCAATGGATGCAGCTCCCAAAGGGGACTGTAGCACCCCAATGGATGCAGCTCCCAAAGGGGACTGTAGCACCCCAATGGATGCAGCTTCCAAAGGGGACTGTAGCACCCCAATGGATGCAGCTTCCGAAGGGGACTGTAGCACCCCAATGGATGCAGCTCCCAAAGGGGACTGTAGCACCCCAATGGATGCAGCTTCCAAAGGGGACTGTAGCACCCCAATGGATGCAGATCCCAAAGGGGACTGTAGCACCCCAATGGATGCAGCTCCCAAAGGGGACTGTAGCACCCCAATGGATGCAGCTTCCAAAGGGGACTGTAGCACCCCAATGGATGCAGCTTCCAAAGGGGACTGTAGCACCCCAATGGATGCAGCTCCCAAAGGGGACTGTAGCACCCCAATGGATGCAGCTCCCAAAGGGGACTGTAGCACCCCAATGGATGCAGCTTCCAAAGGGGACTGTAGCACCCCAATGGATGCAGATCCCAAAGGGGACTGTAGCACCCCAATGGATGCAGCTCCCAAAGGGGACTGTAGCACCCCAATGGATGCAGCTTCCAAAGGGGACTGTAGCACCCCAATGGATGCAGCTTCCAAAGGGGACTGTAGCACCCCAATGGATGCAGCTTCCAAAGGGGACTGTAGCACCCCAATGGATGCAGCTCCCAAAGGGGACTGTAGCACCCCAATGGATGCAGCTCCCAAAGGGGACTGTAGCACCCCAATGGATGCAGCTCCCAAAGGGGACTGTAGCACCCCAATGGATGCAGCTCCCAAAGGGGACTGTAGCACCCCAATGGATGCAGCTCCCAAAGGGGACTGTAGCACCCCAATGGATGCAGCTTCCAAAGGGGACTGTAGCACCCCAATGGATGCAGCTCCCAAAGGGGACTGTAGCACCCCAATGGATGCAGTTCCCAAAGGGGACTGTAGCACCCCAATGGATGCAGCTCCCAAAGGGGACTGTAGCACCCCAATGGATGCAGCTCCCAAAGGGGACGGTAGCACCCCAATGGATGCAGCTTCCAAAGGGGACTGTAGCACCCCAATGGATGCAGCTTCCGAAGGGGACTGTAGCACCCCAATGGATGCAGCTTCCAAAGGGGACTGTAGCACCCCAATGGATGCAGCTTCCAAAGGGGACTGTAGCACCCCAATGGATGCAGCTCCCAAAGGGGACTGTAGCACCCCAATGGATGCAGCTTCCAAAGGGGACTGTAGCACCCCAATGGATGCAGTTCCCAAAGGGGACTGTAGCACCCCAATGGATGCAGCTCCCAAAGGGGACTGTAGCACCCCAATGGATGCAGCTCCCAAAGGGGACTGTAGCACCCCAATGGATGCAGTTCCCAAAGGGGACTGTAGCACCCCAATGGATGCAGCTCCCAAAGGGGACTGTAGCACCCCAATGGATGCAGCTCCCAAAGGGGACGGTAGCACCCCAATGGATGCAGCTTCCAAAGGGGACTGTAGCACCCCAATGGATGCAGCTTCCAAAGGGGACTGTAGCACCCCAATGGATGCAGCTTCCAAAGGGGACTGTAGCACCCCAATGGATCCAGCTTCCAAAGGGGACTGTAGCACCCCAATGGATGCAGCTCCCAAAGGGGACTGTAGCACCCCAATGGATGCAGCTCCCAAAGGGGACTGTAGCACCCCAATGGATGCAGCTTCCGAAGGGGACTGTAGCACCCCAATGGATGCAGCTTCCGAAGGGGACTGTAGCACCCCAATGGATGCAGCTCCCAAAGGGGACTGTAGCACCCCAATGGATCCAGCTCCCAAAGGGGACTGTAGCACCCCAATGGATGCAGTTCCCAAAGGGGACTGTAGCACCCCAATGGATGCAGCTCCCAAAGGGGACTGTAGCACCCCAATGGATGCAGCTCCCAAAGGGGACGGTAGCACCCCAATGGATGCAGCTTCCAAAGGGGACTGTAGCACCCCAATGGATGCAGCTTCCGAAGGGGACTGTAGCACCCCAATGGATGCAGCTTCCGAAGGGGACTGTAGCACCCCAATGGATGCAGCTCCCAAAGGGGACTGTAGCACCCCAATGGATGCAGCTCCCAAAGGGGACTGTAGCACCCCAATGGATGCAGATCCCAAAGGGGACTGTAGCACCCCAATGGATGCAGCTTCCAAAGGGGACTGTAGCACCCCAATGGATGCAGCTCCCAAAGGGGACTGTAGCACCCCAATGGATGCAGCTTCCAAAGGGGACTGTAGCACCCCAATGGATGCAGCTCCCAAAGGGGACGGTAGCACCCCAATGGATGCAGCTTCCAAAGGGGACTGTAGCACCCCAATGGATGCAGCTTCCGAAGGGGACTGTAGCACCCCAATGGATGCAGCTTCCGAAGGGGACTGTAGCACCCCAATGGATGCAGCTCCCAAAGGGGACTGTAGCACCCCAATGGATGCAGATCCCAAAGGGGACTGTAGCACCCCAATGGATGCAGCTCCCAAAGGGGACTGTAGCACCCCAATGGATGCAGCTCCCAAAGGGGACTGTAGCACCCCAATGGATGCAGATCCCAAAGGGGACTGTAGCACCCCAATGGATGCAGCTTCCAAAGGGGACTGTAGCACCCCAATGGATGCAGCTCCCAAAGGGGACGGTAGCACCCCAATGGATGCAGCTTCCAAAGGGGACTGTAGCACCCCAATGGATGCAGCTTCCGAAGGGGACTGTAGCACCCCAATGGATGCAGCTTCCGAAGGGGACTGTAGCACCCCAATGGATGCAGCTCCCAAAGGGGACTGTAGCACCCCAATGGATGCAGCTCCCAAAGGGGACTGTAGCACCCCAATGGATGCAGATCCCAAAGGGGACTGTAGCACCCCAATGGATGCAGCTTCCAAAGGGGACTGTAGCACCCCAATGGATGCAGCTCCCAAAGGGGACTGTAGCACCCCAATGGATGCAGCTTCCAAAGGGGACTGTAGCACCCCAATGGATGCAGCTCCCAAAGGGGACTGTAGCACCCCAATGGATGCAGCTTCCAAAGGGGACTGTAGCACCCCAATGGATCCAGCTCCCAAAGGGGACTGTAGCACCCCAATGGATGCAGCTCCCAAAGGGGACTGTAGCACCCCAATGGATGCAGCTTCCAAAGGGGACTGTAGCACCCCAATGGATGCAGCTTCCAAAGGGGACTGTAGCACCCCAATGGATGCAGCTCCCAAAGGGGACTGTAGCACCCCAATGGATGCAGCTTCCAAAGGGGACTGTAGCACCCCAATGGATGCAGCTCCCAAAGGGGACTGTAGCACCCCAATGGATGCAGCTTCCAAAGGGGACTGTAGCACCCCAATGGATGCAGCTTCCAAAGGGGACTGTAGCACCCCAATGGATGCAGCTCCCAAAGGGGACTGTAGCACCCCAATGGATGCAGCTTCCAAAGGGGACTGTAGCACCCCAATGGATGCAGTTCCCAAAGGGGACTGTAGCACCCCAATGGATGCAGCTCCCAAAGGGGACTGTAGCACCCCAATGGATGCAGCTTCCAAAGGGGACTGTAGCACCCCAATGGATGCAGCTCCCAAAGGGGACTGTAGCACCCCAATGGATGCAGCTTCCAAAGGGGACTGTAGCACCCCAATGGATGCAGCTTCCAAAGGGGACTGTAGCACCCCAATGGATGCAGCTTCCAAAGGGGACTGTAGCACCCCAATGGATGCAGCTCCCAAAGGGGACTGTAGCACCCCAATGGATGCAGCTTCCAAAGGGGACTGTAGCACCCCAATGGATGCAGTTCCCAAAGGGGACTGTAGCACCCCAATGGATGCAGCTCCCAAAGGGGACTGTAGCACCCCAATGGATGCAGCTTCCAAAGGGGACTGTAGCACCCCAATGGATGCAGCTCCCAAAGGGGACTGTAGCACCCCAATGGATGCAGCTCCCAAAGGGGACTGTAGCACCCCAATGGATGCAGCTCCCAAAGGGGACTGTAGCACCCCAATGGATGCAGCTCCCAAAGGGGACTGTAGCACCCCAATGGATGCAGCTCCCAAAGGGGACTGTAGCACCCCAATGGATGCAGCTCCCAAAGGGGACTGTAGCACCCCAATGGATGCAGCTTCCAAAGGGGACTGTAGCACCCCAATGGATGCAGCTTCCAAAGGGGACTGTAGCACCCCAATGGATGCAGCTTCCAAAGGGGACTGTAGCACCCCAATGGATGCAGCTTCCAAAGGGGACTGTAGCACCCCAATGGATGCAGCTCCCAAAGGGGACTGTAGCACCCCAATGGATGCAGCTCCCAAAGGGGACTGTAGCACCCCAATGGATGCAGCTCCCAAAGGGGACTGTAGCACCCCAATGGATGCAGCTTCCAAAGGGGACTGTAGCACCCCAATGGATGCAGTTCCCAAAGGGGACTGTAGCACCCCAATGGATGCAGCTTCCAAAGGGGACTGTAGCACCCCAATGGATGCAGCTTCCAAAGGGGACTGTAGCACCCCAATGGATGCAGTTCCCAAAGGGGACTGTAGCACCCCAATGGATGCAGCTCCCAAAGGGGACTGTAGCACCCCAATGGATGCAGCTCCCAAAGGGGACTGTAGCACCCCAATGGATGCAGCTCCCAAAGGGGACTGTAGCACCCCAATGGATGCAGCTTCCAAAGGGGACTGTAGCACCCCAATGGATGCAGCTTCCAAAGGGGACTGTAGCACCCCAATGGATGCAGCTCCCAAAGGGGACTGTAGCACCCCAATGGATGCAGCTTCCAAAGGGGACTGTAGCACCCCAATGGATGCAGCTTCCAAAGGGGACTGTAGCACCCCAATGGATGCAGCTCCCAAAGGGGACTGTAGCACCCCAATGGATGCAGCTCCCAAAGGGGACTGTAGCACCCCAATGGATGCAGCTCCCAAAGGGGACTGTAGCACCCCAATGGATGCAGCTCCCAAAGGGGACTGTAGCACCCCAATGGATGCAGCTCCCAAAGGGGACTGTAGCACCCCAATGGATGCAGCTCCCAAAGGGGACTGTAGCACCCCAATGGATGCAGCTCCCAAAGGGGACTGTAGCACCCCAATGGATGCAGCTTCCAAAGGGGACTGTAGCACCCCAATGGATGCAGCTTCCAAAGGGGACTGTAGCACCCCAATGGATGCAGCTCCCAAAGGGGACTGTAGCACCCCAATGGATGCAGCTTCCAAAGGGGACTGTAGCACCCCAATGGATGCAGCTCCCAAAGGGGACTGTAGCACCCCAATGGATGCAGCTCCCAAAGGGGACTGTAGCACCCCAATGGATGCAGTTCCCAAAGGGGACTGTAGCACCCCAATGGATGCAGCTCCCAAAGGGGACTGTAGCACCCCAATGGATGCAGCTCCCAAAGGGGACTGTAGCACCCCAATGGATGCAGCTTCCAAAGGGGACTGTAGCACCCCAATGGATGCAGCTCCCAAAGGGGACTGTAGCACCCCAATGGATGCAGCTCCCAAAGGGGACTGTAGCACCCCAATGGATGCAGCTCCCAAAGGGGACTGTAGCACCCCAATGGATGCAGCTTCCAAAGGGGACTGTAGCACCCCAATGGATGCAGCTTCCAAAGGGGACTGTAGCACCCCAATGGATGCAGCTCCCAAAGGGGACTGTAGCACCCCAATGGATGCAGCTCCCAAAGGGGACTGTAGCACCCCAATGGATGCAGCTCCCAAAGGGGACTGTAGCACCCCAATGGATGCAGTTCCCAAAGGGGACTGTAGCACCCCAATGGATGCAGCTCCCAAAGGGGACTGTAGCACCCCAATGGATGCAGCTCCCAAAGGGGACTGTAGCACCCCAATGGATGCAGCTCCCAAAGGGGACTGTAGCACCCCAATGGATGCAGCTCCCAAAGGGGACTGTAGCACCCCAATGGATGCAGCTTCCAAAGGGGACTGTAGCACCCCAATGGATGCAGCTCCCAAAGGGGACTGTAGCACCCCAATGGATGCAGCTTCCAAAGGGGACTGTAGCACCCCAATGGATGCAGCTTCCAAAGGGGACTGTAGCACCGCAATGGATGCAGATCCCAAAGGGGACTGTAGCACCCCAATGGATGCAGCTCCCAAAGGGGACTGTAGCACCCCAATGGATGCAGCTCCCAAAGGG